>JAAGNO010028229.1:0-28421 GCA_033439905.1 Ceryle rudis | reverse complement strand
GCTGTGTGGGTGGGGTGGGGTGGGGGGGAGGGGCTACGGGCATGGACTCCTGTAAGAAGCTTTGAGAGGCTCTCCTGGCTCCACGTCAGACTCTCCTCTGGCCAAGGCTGAGCCAATCAACACCTCTTCAAAAACGTATTCAGGAGTTGAAAACCTGCTGGGCATGTCCTTTTGCATTGGGAGTTCTTTGTTTTGGAGAGGAGCAGGACATGAAGTAGACAACCATGAAAACACAAAGATGAGTGAGGAAGCAGCAGGGGAGGCAGACTGGAGCAGCCATTCCCCTTCAGTGTATGGTGAAATGGCAGGATGAGCCCTTGCAGCCATTAGAGATCAACAGAGGAGAAGAATCCTGTCTGCAGCCCATGGAGGACCCCATACCAGAGCAGGGGACTGCTCCTGGAAAAGGCCATGACTGAGGGAAGCCCACGGTGGAGCGGTCCATCACTGGGAGGATTTTGGCCCATAGAAGGGACCCACACTAGTTGTAGAAGTTTGTGGAGGCCTGTCTCCTGTTGGATGGACACCACGTTGCCACAGAGAAGACCTGTGAGGAGTTTCCCCCATGAGAAGGAAGGAGCGGCAGGAACAACATGGAATATACTGGGACTGACCACACTACAAAACTCTCTGTCCTCTTGAACCGCTGGAAGGGAAGAGGTAGCAGAGCTGAGCTTGGGAAGCAGGTAGGGGTGGGAGGAAGGTTTGTATTTAACATCCAGTTGTATTTATCACTGTTCTACTCTGATCAATTAACGAATGGGTGGTGGGTTCGTTTAAATTAGTCAACTGCCATGACCGTAAGTGTTGAGTGAGCCCTCCTTGTCTTGACCCTTGAGTCTTTTGTTGCATATTCTCCTCCCCATCACACTGGAGATGGGTAGGAGTCAGCAAGTGGCTGCATGGTGCTTTTTTCCCAGCTGGGTAGGCTCGAATCGTGAGAGTTTATCTATACAGATAAAACAGTAACGTTGGAAGAATATTGTGTTCACAAGAACGAAACAAACAGACCATGTCACATGGGAATGTAAGAGGAAACAAAGAACTACCAAATTACCTTGATGCCTGATATATTCACAGCTTTGACCTGCTATGTGTCCATAAGGAGAGCACATTACTTCTGTTCACATTTCCACTCTCTTCCTATATAGCACAGTTTAATCTCCATCTGGACACTCACTTTATTTTTACCACCTTCCTTATCTCTCTTTGTCTCAAATCTTTGAGGGTATGACTTTATGGATTTTTATCCTCTGCTTGGCCTTTAGTTAGTTCATAAATTAAATTACAAAGGAATTATTTTTATCAACCACAATGGTCTCCCAGATCACAAAACCAGATTTCTTACATTGCATTTGAGTTGAACAGTAAGCTTCTGAAGACCATTCCACTGTGATTCAGACTCTTAAATCAGAACAAAACCACACTTTGCTAGTCTGAGACATTGCTTTCCTCCCAGCCAGTGGATTTTGTTACACCTAAGAAAACTTTTCAGGGAGCAGGGACCTATTAACCATTGTCAAGTAAAAATTACACCTTTAAATATACTGCATCTTTAGCCTCTAGACCTTTAAGGCAGGTTTTCAAGACTTTGAAGACCCCTCTGTAATTTTCTTAAGCTCTTCCAAGGAGTGAAAATCCCTTTGGAAGACCTGAACTTAGAAGTGGATACAGTTAATGATCTTACTAATGTTTTCCACACTTCTCTCCCACGTGGGCGAATCTGGTCATACTTGCTTTATGTTCACACCTCTCTGAAAGACAGAATTTTGTCTGAATGAAAGAGTAAGTTGTGAAACGCAAGCCTATAGTCAAAAAAATAAAGAGTACCTTTTGTCAAACCATTAGGAACTCGCCCATTTGAATACCTTAGAACAGTACTACACAAATAATTGTTCTGCGATTTTCTCTCTATCATGAGTCAAGCTTGGGATTGCAGCACTCACATGAGCATCTCATGAAATGTTAGCAGTACATTCCATTTTTCAGATACTCGTGTTCTTGCTCCAAACTATACCTCACCTTTAGCCCTGCTTCTGATTTAATCACAGTAACCATAACAACATAATAAACATAATGACGGTCTGAGAAGATGGCAGATTTTTTGCACTTCACTTATGATACCCACAGAGAGGGTCCTTAGTCAAAGCTACAGTGAAGAGCCTCCTGATTCTTCCCTGTCTCTTTCATCTGCTTCATTAACCCATCCTTTCCCATCCATTAGGTCAGCTATACTGACTGCACTGTTCTAAGGCTAGCTGCACACCATTTAATCACTTTCCACAGATTACTATGATGGAAATCTGCCTTATTATTCTCCTCCACAACTTGTAAGAAATTATTTCTGCCAGTTTGATCACCTGACGTTACAATACTGTACAAGATTACAATAAATACAGTAATGTTCTGCAAGCTTATACAATAATAATCTATTTATGTATTAAGTAAGTAATAACCTATTTGTAGATAACAAAAGTAATAGCAAAGTAAGTTTTTACACTGGGTCACAAATCATTTAAAGTAGAGAGTTGCATGAAAATTTTTCGCTTATGTTTAAAATTAAGTCTTCACAGAGAGCTTTAGACAAAACGTCAAGATAGTTTCTTTCTAGTTTACAAATTAAACTCCTAACAGTGAAAATAGAGCATGCAGATTTTTTACCTAAAAGGAAAACCTTGCTTGCTATGTCTTTGTTGTTGCTGATGCTTGTCACCTGTAATTGGTGGACAAATGGCTAACTAATAAGTAACCGATAACAACAGCGCACACTCCTGAACTACTTATGGTGTACAGAAAAAAACCCTCAAAGATTACTGCATCAACCCCCCAAATACATTTGATTACAGTCTGAAAATGCATTTCAGATACACAATTTCCTTTAAATGAATGTATTTGAATCAATCCCTCCTCTCTCACACTGCCTCCGACAGCAATAGGTGTAACTGCCGCACCTTCTAAACAGTATCTTAAAATCAGACAATAGGAGCTGGCTATGATAGTGGTGCAGTTAAAATAAGGCGGCAAGATGATCTTGCTTCCTTACAAGAACTTGGGTATGGGGACAATGACAACTGCCTCCTAGGTATGTATGTAGTCCATGAAGTGGGAAACAAAAAACTGTTCATCATTAACAGTTCTTATATAGCAAATGAGAAGATACAGGAATTTGACTCGCTGTGTTTCTAAGCAGTACATAAGATATTCTTATTTTCTTTCTGGCGCAGAGAACACAAATTAATCTTCAGGAAAATGCAGTTATATGATGTGCTGATTCTTTTTCTTTGCAGTGGTTGGGCTGCACCAGCTGCTCTTGACAGCCATGAGGGAAGAAAAGGTAGGCAGCACTGTAGTCACCATTAGACTAACATAAATGTAGAATGGATTTAAGTGAAATTTGAATACAATAAAAAACATTCTTTTGAAATGCACCTTCTTTAGGAGTATAATTTTCTTTTACAAGTCTGTACATTTTCTGTGAAAGCTTGTGTAAGACTGTATTTGGTATTTTTTCTTCACGTTCGAAATTGTACTACCTTTGTGAAATGCAGGAACTTGAACGGTGTTGTATTGAACAGTGAGGGCGTTTGAAAAAATAACTAAACCTGAGAGCAGTATATTGATAACCAGTGTTGCTGGAAATAAGCTGCTTCTATGTTAAATGATACAGTACAGAGCTCATTTTTGGGAAACCACATTAAATTGTGTTCACAGCGAATCATCTGACAAATGTACCTTCTGCAAAGTTCCACCGCTGTCAAAGCGTACAAGGAGAAGCAAATATTGCTGCAAGGCTTGGACGTCCACTTAAAAGAGGGCTCAAAGATTTTCTTTCTATTTCAATAGATTTGTGTGGACTTTATCAAAGTTACATTTTTCACAGACCTAGGCTGTGGTAATTTGAATTTGACTTGTCCTACCTATTTCATTTCATATTTACATAGTGGGTTTTTGTGTTTATTCTCTAAGCAGCACTGTTCCTCGACAACCACAGGAGCTAGATACAGTAAGATTTTTTTTTATGTAGACACTACATGCCAACTACTAAGAGAAAGAAAAGGCTAGCGTTTCTCTATCACACTATTTGAGGAATTATTTATTTTCTATCTGTGAAACTTCTTACAATCTAAGTAGAAGGAACTGCCTTTGCCTAAGGAAAAATAAAGACATTATTAATGCTATAAATGAATATTTATTCTTTAGCAACTTCGGTTTTCTTTTGAACTTATCATTAAATATCTCCACACATTATCATGCCAAAATAAGCACTAAAATCACTGTAGCAAGGATACACAGACCTCATTCAGATACTTGATTCAAAATCTGAGTGCATTTGATAGTCATATTCATATGAGGTAATTACTCTTTGTCTCACACTCCTTTTCTTAGTATAGCCTGAGTTTCATTACAATTACCATTAGCTGGCTAATTACCTTCATCATGTAAAATCCTAGGTATGCAACGTGAGCCAGGGGCACAAAGGAGAGATTCAAGCAGCAAGGAAATTTTCAGGGAATAGTAGTAATCATACCCACAACCCTCCGTAAATGCTGGGTCACCGAAAAGATGAAGTTACCATTACCTCATCACCTTTTCTGGTCAGCAAGATACCTAATGTATCTGCCTACAACATGTCAGATGGTTTCTGCCCCAAAATAATCTATTTGTCTCCACTGATTTCACAGGACGCTTATAGTGCTTTGATGACTAGCTGAAGTTAGGAGAGACAGAGCTGGGCAAAAGCCTTGCTCCCTTCTGCAGCCTACAATGTTCCCGGTGCCTGACACCAGCCTCTTAAACTCAGTGTTAACTTTTCAAATATTCCTTCTAGGTTTTGAACTTTTAATACTAGCTCCATTTCATGTCTCTGTGAACCTGTCTACTCAAAAGTTTATGTAACTGAAAACTATTTTAGCAATGCAGAGGGTAAAACCTTTCTGCTGAAAATTTAGAAACCACAGATAAATGCACCAAGCATTAAAAAATGCCTTCAGAATCTGTATGTTCTGTCCCAGGATTTTTTGCTATTTCTTTATATAGATCTTTGACTTCTGAATTAAGTCTTGTAAAGAAAGACTAAATATAGAATTGGAACTTCAGCAAATACAACTTCTGGTAATATTTTAACTGCAAATTTCTCACATGATCAGATGACAGTTGCCTCTTTGGAATAAAAGATTGTTAGACTGATGCTAGGTCAAATTAATTTTAACCTCATGGGAAGAAGCACATACTTTATCTGTGATATTATCCTTTAGAGAATCTTCCAAGCAAATAATTTACTCTAGAAAAACTTGTGTAAAAGGTAACATACAAATGCAGTCCAAACATTTTTCTGAAAACAACGTCTTGTCAAAGGGATAATTTAAATAAAGGGTAAATATAATTAATTCATTTTAGTTTCATTTCTTTGGCTTGCCTTGCATAGGACCGAAAGACAGTAGAAGTAGCAAAATACAACAGAAGCAATGGTCGCATGATGCAGAAAACAACAGAGATAGTAGCAGTAGTATTTGCTCTGTTAATAATGCTATTTAGTCCATGTGTATTAATTAGGCATTCATGTACTGTGAACAGCAATTCCTACTTAATGAAAGATAACTTCCAGAAATAGTACTGGAAACTCAGCTGTTAGTATACTATACTCTACTGCCAGACAGTAAAAATAATCAAAAATGCCTCCCGTTTCTAACTTCACCTGAAAATAAATGGTAGAGAGAGAACATAGCTAGAGATAGAAAACATTTATTAGATCACCCAGTTTGTTTCCATGACAATGAAGACTCTTTCCCCACAGTACATTTTCTAGAGTTTTCTCAGTCTAATTTCAGAAGTTTTTTATTTTTTTAAGACTTACACCATTTCCTATGTGATTGGTTCTACAGTGTGGCAGATTATGAAATTTGCATTGGCATTCAGTCAAAATCATCTACTGCTTACATCACACTTCAGGGTTTTGGTCTTTAAATCTCCTACACAAATCTCTTTCCTCCTTCGTGTTCAAGTACTTAATACATATATATGCTGCTAAACTGTTCCCTTTCAACTCTAGCTAAACCAGCCTGGACATATTTTCATTTCGCTATTCTCTTCCAGGCTTTTCAACCTCCTTTTATTGCTTTTCTGAAATCTAGATTTGCTAAAAATGTATGTCCAGAATTATGCACAGTGATCCCAGTGTCAGCGCCTCAGAGCTGTTTAGGATGGCATGTTCCATCTTGCATTTAACTGTCAGAAATACTACACAAAATCTAAGATGGTGTTCAAAACTTTTTTATTGGGTGATAGCTCACCAGTCATAGTCAGCCTCAACCTGCGACCCTTATGTGGAAAACATTACATTCCCATTCCACAAGCCGTGTTTATTCTAGAAGTCTCTATTATCTGTCTCAGTTCTGTCTCAGTTCCTGAGTGAAATACAATAAACATGTTCATTGCAAAGAGTTCCTATATAAAGCACCTTTTTCCATCTAGCTCACATATAGAAAGGTGGTTTCAAGAAGGAATATAAGGAAGCTAGGAAGGAATACTGTAAGAGCTCTTCATGGCAAAATGTTTACCTCTTTTACTGTATTATATATACTGAGGAGAACAGTAGATATTATAAGACTTAACAAATCAATTATTTCTGTATATAGCTGCATATGTTGTGTATGTAACTCAAAATAATTAAACCATCAGAGTACAAACAATCTCTACTGACTAATCACATTCAATAACGATTCATGGACAGCAATCTTCAGTTAGCTGGTTTTAGTCTTTATTAGTTAGCAGATCATATAGCTACAAAGAACCTGAAAAAGGCTGTACTAGCAGCTTAATTTCCTTGTACTGTTTGTACAGAGTTGGAAAAACATGAGAACCAGTATGCACATATTTAAAATGTTATTTTGCAGGATTAGAGCTGCTTCAGGATACTCAGACAAATCTAGCTTTCCTGAGAGAATAATAGGAAGAGCTGAGATTTTTGGTTTCCTTCATACAAGTACCTAAGTTGAATTTTTTACTTCAAAGGGGAAGGGAAAAAAAAAAAAAGAGGGAAGGAAAAAGAAAAGGGGGGGATTTAACATTAACTATGGAACCATAATTAATCGATGATAATACGTAGATACCTGTAGAAATGTAGTATCTCTCCTGGGTAAGTATTCGAGCTGCCTTATTTATCATACATGATTATATATTACAAATAAAATGCAGCAGCCCTGCAGCAGAAAGTGCAGCTAATCAGCACAAAGTATATCATAGAGAGAAAATATCATCAGGTGAAATGGAGGCTACGCCTTCACTGCAGAGTTAATCCAGACTTCTGCTGTGATATTGACAGTATCCTTCCTCACAGCCGCTCTCATAAACCTCTTCTTCCAGTTCAGTAATGCTTCTGAACTGCAATTCCCAACATGTTTTGAGTACAGGTAAAGTCCAGGTATATGGTCTATATGCAAAGGTCCCTACTATGATTGTATCAGTTTCAAGCTGCCATTAGTCAAATTGCAGTCAGTATAAAGCGCATTAAAATTAATCATTGTAGCATTTTCTTCTCTTTTTTCAGTGTATCCTGTTCAGTCTTTGCTAAAGCATGCTCTAAAAATACACTGCATAGGAGTATTAAGTACAAAATGTATCAAAATAATAGAAAATAAAATTTTCTTTCTAGAGCCGCTCAACACGTATACTAACCAAGTACAGTGCCAATAAAAATCTGAAATTCATGTACTGAAACATGTTACACCTTCTCTTGTTTTAATTATATAACTTAAAGTAGTGCATTCCTGTCTGGAAAATTATAAAAGCCAATGGCTGTTAGTGCAGATCATTTGAATAACTGAAACAAAGATAAAGACACTTGGGTTTTAGCTAGTGAAATGAGTAGGGAAAGATGCTGAACTTTGCATGAAGTGCTTTTGTTATGCAATAGAATGAGATTCATTCCCATATAAAGTAACTAGGAAAGAAAAGTTTCTGAAATGTGTTATTTGCCAACATGGAGATAATGAAATACTCCACTCTACTGCCATCGTTTAAATATTGCATTACACGAGGGATGGATGACACATGATTTAATGAGGATATTCTATTATTTTACAGCATTTTCTTGTTGGTGGAGAAAACTGAAGCAGGAAAAGGAAAAAAATACAGATAGGCAAGAGACAGAAATAACACACTGCAAACCAGTGAATACCGCTGTATGATAAACTCCATTTTCTATCTTATCTCCACACTGGTACCCTCCTTAGAATGCAGCGTAGATTTTCCACACATTTTCATGGCAGTGACTACAAGCTAACATTATTTTCTGTAGACAAAACCATATCACAACACTCCAAATTTGAAATTGTGTTAATGGAACTCCTAGAATTCATGTAAAGCTGATGTGTTGCCAAATACCTATTAAAAAATATTTTTTTCTTTCTTCCTTTTAGTTAGCTCATCTCACTTCGTCTGAAGCAGCTATAGATTTGAGAATAGTTCTCAATCTGACCTAAACTGTTGCTTCAACATGCACTTGCTCCAATCAAAGGCGAGTATATGCAACAGTTCAGTTCTTAAATGAATGGAAAAAAACTTCTGAAGACCTATCCCCAGACAAAAGAGAAAAAACCACTGTAAGTAAGGCCACGTCAACTGTGTAGCTGACAATATGTAAGGAAATAATGCAGCTAGTAATATGCAATTTGCAGCTGGTACGATGAGGGCATCCTTGGTGCAATTGAAGGGTATGGCACAAAATCCTTGTGCATCTCTTAAGATATTTAAGTTTCAATTCCACATGGCCTAATCTCTAAAGATGAGCTAAATTTCCAGAAAATTGAATGAAAATTTAATTTGATCTTTCACTTGCATATACTTACAAACCCAGGATCACAAAGAGTTTTGAAAATATTTATCACTTAAAATTCAAGAGACTCCCATGAAGTATTAAATATAAAATATAACCCAGAAAACTCCATCAGTGCAGTTTACATGGTTTTCCTGGCACTACAAAGGAGACGTTGACAGTGGCAGGTGTAGAATTTCAACCCCTGCACTCCCCGGTTCTTTGACTGAATGACACAAATACCTTCTTCTCATACTTTATTCTAAACTGAGGTGTTTGAATTACTATTACAGGAAATCCTTATACATAATGATGATGCTGTGTCCTACAAATAAGCATACTCAACATTAAAGTTCCACACTAACTGCAAGCAAGCTTTTGTGCACCTAAATAATTTGAATTGTCATGGTATTAAAACCGTTCTTGTCACATTTTAATATATTTTCTGTCATCCCTGACACCACTCTAAAATTTCCAGAAGTATGGCAGTTAGATGAAACAGGTTCTACTGGAAGAGTCCTCGAAAACTGGGCACTTTGAAGCTTTTACCGTAAGTTATTTGAATAATCAAGCAGTGTTAGAGGCACTGTGATACAGAAAACCTGTAAAATTTGGGTCTTCTCTAAACCCCACATTTTCCTTGTAATTTTACAGCAGAACAATGCCACCATTAGCAATGAGAAATGGAAGTCCTCAATTGAATGAAACATTGACCTGGGGTCCTAACAGCCACACAAACTGCACTTGCTCTCAGTGCAGTCTGAAGACACAGGAGCAACAATACAGAAATTAATACCAGGAAAATCAAGAAATGTAAGGAAAAATACTGGTATGTAGAAGGGAGATGGTTAGAAGGGAGGAGAGCTCTTATGTTTGCTGTTTCAGCCAAAGTTTTTCATGTTACTCTAGATTTTTTAAACTTATGCTTGTATATGTACACTTGCAAATACATCCTGTAGGACTAGTGAAAACAAATCAGTAAATGCAGTGTAAAGTCTTCTCGAAATTCTAAGGTTCTATCTTTTAGCAGTATTTTATTCATTACCTTAAGTCATTTTAAAAATAGTATTTTGAATGTGTTATATTGAGAAAAAATGCTAAAATTTGCAAAAAATTATTTTCATTATATAATTGTAAGACTTAATTTAATAATGAAGTCAGTTATTATTTACTATCAAATACACATAATACATGACAAAAGGTCCCGTCTTTGGTGCACAACAGTTAAAGCAGATGCTAAACTTCTTTCAGTATTTCTGACTTTATATTATTTTATACATTAAAAAAGCTACCTATTTTAAAGCAATTACCATGAACACGTTACTTTGTCAACTTAATTTTGTGCACCTTTTAACAAACAAAGGTTATCGTTCCTATTATAATGTATATGGGTAGTACTAAGAGACATGGACTAAAAGATAATTTATTGAAAATATTGATGACATTTCAGGATAAATTATCTTGAATACGAGAACACAGGAATTTGGAATTATATTTTGATCAGAAAGGTAAGTCAAAATAACAAAGAAGAGAACATCTTCCATTCTTATAAAGACACCATGTAAATTCACTCTGACTTCCATACAGTAAATCCAACTCAATTCTTAAGCAAAAACCAACAGAAGTTATGTTGCAACGTCTTTATTTCATTTCTCATTTTCATAACTAATTGTCAGGTTAAGAAAGAAAAAACATCTACCAAAAAGCATCTACCAAAAAGCTTCTATTGCAAAGCACATGTTGAAGTGAAGCCAGGGACTTGAAATACTTCCAACTTCTTCTTCCAAACTTTTATCTCAGGATAAAGCTGAAATGATAGTTAACTCCAATACACATCTCACATTTCAGTTTTTCAGGAGTCATTAATATATTTTGTATTCCTTTTCTCAGAACCTTGTTAATTACCTGAGGCACAGATACAAATCTGTCTTGAACTGTTTTGAAACACGCTGTTGTCTATTAGTAAACCTTCATTCTACTTTTGTAATGCAAAATCAAGCATGTATTCCTGAGAAATCTAAAGGGCAGTAGGTCCACAGTTAGGAACTGATAGGACAGCCCTGACCCACCTGAAAGAAAAAAACAGTGTATCCTCAGTACTGTCTCCTCCATCCTCCTCAGTTTAACCAAACCTACACAGCCAAGCTTCCCTATTTTATTTCAGCTAGAAATGGGAGGGCCCACACCAACTTCTTCCATTCCACTGCTTCAGTGAGTCAGTAATGGTTGCAGGGACAGCTGGCAAAACTTCTCTATGAAGGACCGCAAATACACATCTTCGTTCTGGTAAGAAAACTTTTGTTTTTCACATCCAAATGTTTCTACTAACACATTACCATTACTGACCCAGTAAATGAATAGTGCCATTAGCAGGCACACTGTGCCATAAACATCCATGTCATTTAACTTACTGACCCAAAAGGGAGAGAGCTAAAAGGATAAAGAAGGGGTGAAAACAAAGTGAGAGACCACATGAGTGCTGTTAACCGTTTTTTTTATGTACTTGGTACTGAGCAAATCAGGATGGGTGAAGACTCTCACCAACAGGTTTTAACCATGCAGGTGGGAAAACTAAAACCTTTATGAATATGAATCTGACTAGCTACAGCAAATGGTCTGAGTTTTGACTTTGCCTCAAACCAATATACCAAATTCTAAACTGAGGCAGCATGGGGCAGATTCACAAAGCACTCATGCCGGCTTTACTGGAGTGACAGCACCCTGAAGAAGAGTAAAATGAATAGCTGGAGTTAGTAACTGGTTCGGTCATCACAGCTCCATCTATCCCCAAATGTATCTACTACCTAATCAAGGACAAGCAACTTTGATAGCAATAGAACAAGAGGAAATTGCCTGAAGTTGAACCAGGGGAGGTTCAGGGTGAATATTGGGAAGAATTTCTTTACTGAAAGGGTTGTCTGCAATTGGAATAGCCTGCCCAGAGAGGTGGTGGGGTCACCATCTTTGGAGGTGTTTAAGAGCTGGGTAGGTGTTGTGGTTTTGATAGGGCTAGGAATAAAGTTGGACTTGATGATCTAGAAGGCCTCTTCCAGACGAAACTATTCTATGATTCCCAGATGTCTGTTTTGGAACATGCAGTTTTCATAAACTACTAAGCTCTCATCACTGAGCAAATATCTTTAAAACATTTCAAGTCAAGAACATGAGACACTACTCATTTTTTAATATCATGGCCTCTACCTTTTCTTCTTCCAGAAAAAGAAGAGAATACCCACACCTTACATGTATGCTCTTAGGAATTATCTGAGTTATTCAAGAATGGAAAGAGATTCTTTTTATATGTTCTGATAAAAAAAAATGTTGTACTTGGTAATTTAAATATAGCTTAGATTGGATTTCTGTTGCTCTCACCCAGCTGAGGAAAAAAAAAAAATCAAGTTTTAAAGCATGTTCAATCATTTCCAAATTTAGGATGATTTAAATTTGTCAATTTAACATACTATGTGAATTGAGATAAATTATCCACCTCTGACCCATCCTCGTTTTATTTGCTGGTGGGAGGTTAAGATCATATGCCAGCTAGGATTTTACTACCATCATCAGATAACAGCAGCTGATACACAATGAGAAAAGAGAAACCTGTTAGGGCTGCAAATATCCACAGCTCTGTGAGATTCACAGAGGAAGCATATGTCACCTTATTAAATCTGCAGCAACTGAGGTGGAATTAACAGAAGGTATCTCTCTCCAGAGCTGGAAGATACGGGAAGAGAAATGGTTCTGTAAGGAAATGTCTTTACTTTTCTCTCTCTGAAAATACCCATAATAGGATGTTACAGGGACGTTTTTTCCTAGAAAATGGGATTTAAAAAACCAAACTCAAACCAACAACTGCCAAGACAGGATGGAATACAGAAGTTCTTCTCTGAAAGAAATAGCTTTGGGGCAAGTTAGTACATTCAGTTGCTTCCTCCAAGGGAAATACAAAGATGAGAAGAAGATTTAAAACCTCATGTTACTTGTCCCACTTCCTCCTAAAGTAACAAATCAAAGGGTAAAGGATGGATGGTGTTAGATACACTTGTTCGCAGCTCAAAGAGGACATAGAGTGCTCTGTGAGATGGACACGTGACAGAAGTGCAAGACCCAACGCAGAGCTGTACAAGTCTGTCTCTGCCTTTTATACACGACTTCCTGTTCTAGCCACTCTTTCTAACACTCTTTCTGTGTTTACAGAAGTGGTTTTTTCTAATATATATGCACACAGGGATTCACCTGAATATGGCTTATGCCTCTAATTTTAGAAAGAAAAAAAAAGACAGAGGATCATTTAACATGGATAATCTCTCTGGAGTAATGTAGACATCTAGGGCTGGTATCAGCTTTGGTTTGGAATCCTGATTGTGTCTGATGCAAGACACAAACAGTTAAGAACCAGGGGAGGAAATTGCTTTGCTATGCCTTTAGCTTATTAAGGAGAAAAAGTACACAGCAGGAATACAAATAAAAGCTCTGGATTTTTTTCCAACGTTGCATGTTATTTTAATTGAGAAAGCACATCAGTTGCAAATTTCAGGAAATTATTTAAAACAGGATAACATGAATCTAAAAAGGGAGCAGATATGAAAATTCCACCAAACTAAATTTTTTTAAGGTAGCTATAGACAAGCTAGTTTCTGAATGTGGGGAGAGGTAGTTTCAGTTATTATTCACTATTGTGTGTCAGAATATGAACAATATACTCTCGGTGCTAACACTGTCAGTGTGTTTTTATCCCTGGCTCTTAGATTAATATATTTGAAAACGCAACATATTCTTAGAATTAGAGCAAACCTCTTGCTTTGTTGAACTGCTAGAGAGTCAGAAAGAAACCTCAAACCTGTTCTACAGAAATATCTTGACAAAATTGTTTCTTAGCAAGGAACAGAAAATTATCTTTTCCCTTCAATGTCGAAGTAATCATTACTTGCACCATGACAAATAGTAACTGCCTGTGCCAGTAATTCTTGACATCACGTGATGGCTTCGTTATAAAATGGAGCATTAGTAAATCATAGTTATTAAGCTATATTAAGCTCATAGTTATATTTATTAAACAAAACAGAATGTTAAATAATGATAAAATGGTATTTGTTGTGTAAATATCTTGTTTCATAAACATGCCAATTTATTAGGTATTTTAGTAATCTTTTGATAATCAACGTATTTATGTAGCAGATGCTTACCAAGGGGTTGAAAAGTGAAAACTCTTAAGAACCTTTAAAAATATTGGGGTTTAATATTAAAAAAATATATAGTTTACTTTTTTAAAGTGCCTAATGTCAAATCATGGACCATACCCAAGTCTCTGCTGTACGCAGAATTTGTGAACAACCTCTGTACTATTTTTGGGCTGAATATGTTAGTTGTCTTATGCCCCTGTGTGGCCAATCTAGACAACAAATTCACTTTCACATAGCTGTAACTCAGAAGTAACATGTCATGGGAGAAACCAGGTTTAGGAAAATCCGCTGCTTTCGCTCTCAGAGAAAAGCTGTTAGTATGTCCTGCAATGGTAAAGTTGGACTGATACTGTTCTGTACAGTTCGTATCCATTTTAGTCACAAAGGCCACTCGCCATTATGCAGTGATGTGTTAATCTGAATATCGCCCAAAGCAACTGTGACTTTGCAAAGCATGCTGCTACAAATAGAGCATCCGACAGCACGGTATTTGTACACTAAACTCTAAATGGCAATCAGAAAATCCAACTTATAACTAAAGGTTTTTCAAGACACTTAAAAACTTTATTTCATTGTCTTCAGTCATTTGAATGACAAGTATGTCACTGCAAGTCATTAGAAAAATTTTCGACTGCAATAAAACTGAAGTTCATTTAGATGCTGCTTTAGAATTCAGATGTAATACAAGCAGTTGGTATGTCTTCAGAAAAAGTCATCTGATTTCTTTTCCCAAACATGAAGAATTTATTCCACAAACTAGCTATTTGTCAAATGTTATAATGGAAAACAATTCTTGTGACTTCCTGACATGAGGTAACTCTAATCATTTTTCAAGAGAAAGTAACCTACGAGACAGGAACTAGCACTACAGCCCCCAGAATACGTGAAACACAATTCTGAGGTGAAGTCATAGCTCTTACTGCTTCAACTGGCTGGAGTTGGTAAAGTCAGATAGAGACGAGAAGGACCAGGAGGAAGGCCCAGTAAACCAGCTATCTCTTTTACACTCGCTATAGCATCTTACAGCAAAATGCTGCTGTGTAGCTGGCAAAGGAAAACTAAACTGCAATATTCCTCCAAGAGAAGCTCTTAGAAGATGATAACTAAGCCCATTTAAATGGTAAAATCATCCTAAATCACAAGGAGTTTAGTATCAGTTAAGCCCTCTCACATCAGCTACTGCAATGCAAAAAAACATGCAAATAAAAACCCAACTCATGCAAGTTTTCTACAGGAAATGATTGAAAAAAAGTCCTGTTAAGTATAATAGCTGAAAGTGAAGTCCAAGAGAACTGGCTTTCCTACAACAAAATCACAGTGTATCTAAACTTTCAGAACTACTGAAGAACTCCACGAACAGATGATGTGACAATGAACAAGAATGTATTTTCAGCTGCAGTTATATGCATACTACATAGTTCCCTGTGACTCTGTGGTTTTTATTCCATAATCTACTATAGCATGCATTAATCAAATGCATTTCTTCACACTGTTACTTTGTGCAAGCAGCAGTTAATCATTCTGTGCTTTATGTCAGCTCTTACCTTTGTGGACTCTGACTTTTACTTTTTAGGTATAAAACCAAAAAGAAAAAAGGATCATCTCCTTTCAGTTTGACAAAATATTTAACTTCAAAGTCCAAAGAGACAGACCACATTATACCTCATCAAAGCAGAACCTTTTGCATGCTAGAGGTATTTTTGTTTTCCTTACCGCAGTTCTAAAACATTAACTCTTAATACGTGAACAATTAGTTTTTAGCAAGTGTGTTACATTAATTGTGTAAAGCTTTAAGTGAAAAATCTACCTAAAATACACACTACATTGATTTCATCAGAAAAAATAAAACAGATTTTTTTCAATCAGCAACACAACAAAAAGGACTAGCCTTCAAAATAGATGTAAGATTTTAGCAACTATTCAATAGATGAATTCTTCAAAGCCCTTTATCAAGAATAAATTTAAAATATTGCTACATACTCAGAAGACAGAATCTTTCACTTAATAACCTTAAGTAACTTCCAACTAACTTTTAACTTTATAAGACACAGAAAGCATGACCTAGTCTCTCATGATTACTGCTGCATATTGTTAAAAAAATTGCACCATGTTTTCTTGAGGCCAAAAGCACTGGTACTGAGAAAAACATGACACTGCTCCTTAGAAATATAAAAATATTTTTCTAAATAAAATAGCCCATATGAAGTAGGAGGTTGAGTTTCCTTACAATTCTGCCTTGTTTGCTAGTCTTCTGGAATAAATAGAATTCTAAATCTCAGGCACAGCAAATGCAATAAAATAATCCTCTGGTATCTTCTGATTTGAAACTGTTATCATATACAGGTTTTGCCAGAGACTTACATGGAAAATACACACCTAAAAGTACCATGCACATGTGTCTGTAAAAAAAAAAAAAAAAAAAATTGAGAAAAAGCATGCACTTTGATCTGCAAAAACAGATCCAGAGAATTAAGACTTGGTTTGCACCAGATTAGAACAGTTGCTAAGGGTTTTGTTGGTTGCTTCAGGCCTGCAACTATGCACATGGAAACATGCACTGCTTGACAATCACAGTTGATAATACATAAATTATTGCTCCATTTTGTAGAGCTTCAAAGATCTCACAGTACACCAAAGGGATGTAAGAAAAATCTCACTGACTACAGATTTCATATAAATCTAACAAAAACCTCTTCATTCACTGTTATGATTATTAAAGCTACCTCCATAATTTTGCATGCCTAATTAGAAATTCATAACCAATATATCAAAACTTCAAAACAGAAACAATAAATATTAAAATATGTATAAAGGAAACAGCAGCAGTCAGGGAGAAAATCCTTACAACAATATTCTAGGGAAATAAAATTTTAACAGTTTCCTCAATTAAGTGCAAATATGTTTGTGTTTAAGAAACAATATCCCATTTAAGTGGGATTTCTCCCACAGATACAGAGAAGAGATTAAAATGCTGGATATAGTCTCTGCAATATTACTTCCACCCTTTTTCCAGAATGTTTCCATCAGTGCACTATCTTTATAAAAAACTACAGGACTCTTTTTCTCCCTGATCTGCACTCCCACTCTTCCAGATAAAATTCTTAATCATTTTTACTGTTACTATATTATAGCAGCATGACAAAGTTCTAAATACCAGTATTATAGTATGTTTACTGAAGAATGCCACAAAAAAAGTCATTTTTTGTTCAGTTTTACCCCACCCCCCCCCCCAAATCCTAAGAAACCAATTTAACAACCACCTCACCCCAGTAAAAAACAACTTCTACCTATCATTTCTAATTCCCACAAAACAATAGCTATTCATAAACGGACAGGCTACAGAGCTGACTGACCTGCTGCAAAGCATCCACTGATCAGCTGTAATTTGGCCAGTTGAAAAGATTATTGAAAAGCGTCACACACAGAATCTAATTCTTCTAAAAATAAGAAACTGCCTTCTGCCTATTTTGCAAGAGGTATGCAGGACTACTAATTTACATCTTCCAGCAAATTATGTATGGTTAAACAGACACATCGTCGAGCATTTAATCCTTTCACTGACACATCCACATAAAAATCATTTTCTCAGACAAATTTGCTTATGAATATTTAATATGTTTTAAGGATTACAGCTAATAATGCTGGCTTCTAATGGTAGCTAATATATTTGAAAGATACATAACCATCTTTAATATTTTATTCTATCTTTCCTGGCTTTATTTCTGCAGATTGAGTTCTCATATGAATCCTTACATAAAACATAAAAGCACCGAGAGAAAAGACTCACTGCTACCATAAATATTAATATCTAAGAGTGCAAGTATAAAAGTACCCCACTGAAAAACATGCAGATAGATTACAGTCAGCATAAACACGGAAACGGTAAGGCAAAAATGTTTCATTTCTACTCACCTAGCGTTGTTCAGCGTTTGTCCAAAAAGATCATTTTGTAAAATATTTGGAGGGGATGAGAAAACCCCGTGAAAATGAGATAAAACAGAATTGCAGACCTGGCGCAGCGTCTCAAATTGCATTTTCTCTCTTTCCTTTCCTCCTATTTTTCTTCACCACCTGTCTTAAAAGTCATCTATTTTGCACACAGCATCAAATGCTAACATGCCAATCAAGTTCCATATTTCTCCTGATCTCTGTAAAAACTGTGCCTAAATGAGAAAAGGCTGATAGTTAATTGTACAGTCATTATTCTTCTAATTCAGTCGTAGAAGATTTAGTACCCGTGCGGCTTTCTCCTGACTGAGGCAAGAATTCTAAACAGCAGTGAGCTTTTTGGGCATTCCCAGCTGAAGTGTGAAGCTGAGCTGCTTTCATGTACTCTACTCATATTTCTCTAAGCCTATTAAAAACACGCAGTGAATAGATGCTGTCGTCAGGAGTTTCAGCACATCTGGCTGCCAGCAATAAAATCTCAGAAGTAAAAAAAAATGAGGACAAGGCATCCTCACACTGTTACTACTGTCTAAGAGGAGGAGGATTTCTGCATCTTCCCCTCCTCCTTCCCTCCCCTGTAAAAGTGACTAACACTGGTGACCACGTACGTAGGTTTTTGTTGGGTTTTTTTAAATGTAAAAGCAGCTTTACAGGACAGAAAGACCACTCTAAAAATATTCTTCATATAATCAATAACATGTAGCACTGAGACTGTAACAGTAGACCTTTCATCTCATATCTGAAAAGCTATACTGTACCCTACACAAGATAACAGGGCTTTCAGTGCAAACATTTAAATGTAATAGCAATTCCTGACTGAAGCGAACAGTATCTATTCTATACGTACCCTGTTAGGTACCCTACGCACAGTATCAAGGCAATGATTATCATGCAAATTTGAACAGTCACTAAAAGGAATGGCTGCATTATATATGTACATTTCAAAATATGAAGTCCTCGGCATCTTTTAAAAGTTTATTGCCCAGAATCAGCCATGATGGAACAAAGCAAAATCAATCACTTCTTTGGGTGCTTCATACCTGCCTCCTTCCAGGAAAACCCACTGTCTAAGGAGCCTATGTCTCCAGTACACACACAGTATAGGAAGTCAAACAGCAAGAAGCAGAAACAGTCATCTGATGGAACACAGCGAGATTCTGCAGCGCAATATGCGTGGGGAATAGCATTAAAGGTACAGAAAATAAGTATCCCTGACTACAAAGGTGTTTTTCCTCTTTTCTTTCAACGTTTGTGCCAGAGGATATTACATAACATTACAGAATATATTCTACCATTTTAATTGTTATTTTTCAGTTTGACAAAGTTTTTCCTTAGAATATCTCATTTTCTACCCACAGCTTTTAAAATCTTAGCGCTAATTATAAAATCTCCAAATAAACCAACATGCAATCAGGGCCATTATTAAAGCTCTTCCACTGAAAGCAATTTTAGTCCCAGAAGATATGGGAATAAGCAACCTTCTAGCTAATTAAAGTATTGTATTGATGTGCTCAGAAAGGAGTACACATCCAGGATTCTTTGGCCAGAAGGACAGTAGCTACCACTCCGATTTTCAAACAAAAAAAAAAAAAAAGAAATAGGAACAAATTAATCTCCAGGCCCCTCTAAAAGAGACAGAGGAAATTCCCTACTAAAACCCACATTAAATATATATATTAAAAAAAAAAAAAAGAGAGAAAATATACACTAATAAAACTGTTCCCAAAACTCACGTGAACACCTAGAAAGTACTACACAAAATAGTTTTTAGTATCTGTTTTTATACCTATAGCACAATGGGCTTTATGGAAACATTTGTATTTGAAAAATGCAATACAATCTGTGGTAGAAAGTACTAAGCTGTACGTATGGTAAAGCTGGTAACTGCTGAGATCCTGGAGACGGAGTTAATGAGCATTTATGGCTATCTTGCTATAATAAAATAAAAACTTAATACTTCGTAACCACACCTTGCCTACATTACAGAGAGCTGTTTGGAAAACAAGAATGTTTGCAATATAAGAAAAACACCATAAGAAAATTTTGCAATGTAAGATTTGCCTTTACATTCATTCCATCAAAAAGACTAAGTTTTTGTACCTGTTGCAAGAAACAGACTTGTCAGAAATAATTCAAGTTATTCAAGTCATTATTATTATTCTCATATGCACCACTTAACAGTTCAGAGACAATGCTGATCATGGAGCAGGCACAAGACCACCATTCTATCACATATTTAAATTATATTACCATTTTGGTTTGTGCATTATACATGGTCATCAAAGCCAAAATGCTCCTGTCGTTCCAGCCAAGGTCTGAACACTGGACATTCACCTTTCCATGTCTTCATTTTCAGATATATAAAATGGAAGTTGAGACTTTTTTTTTTTTTTTTTTTTTTGGTAAAATTGTTCTGAACGTACTAAGAAAACAAGATACATATTTAAAACTTCTAAATTTTTTTGTTTAACTCTAGGGTAAGTAACAAAGTTTTACTACGTGGCCTGTATTTTTGGATTTTATATTGTATTTTACTAGGTGGCCTATATTATTGTATTGACCCTGTAATGTAGACTTATTCCTAAGCTGCCTTCTTAGTTACTGTCACCTTTTCCAAAACACAATCATTTGGGCTGAAAAGAATCAAGGAAGCAAAAAGGCCTGACAAGAAGAGACTGGAGGGGATGGAACAAAGGCGCATGAGCAGAGCAGGCTCTACCCAACCTTTCAGAACCAGAGTGGAACAGACAATCAAAAGAAGTCCGTGGAACCACACCGAAAATTTATTTCCTGTACAGTAAGATTGTTTTGAGAACACAATAGTTCAGATACTAGCTACCTTATGTCAATCCAGTTAGCGATCTAATTGTGTACTTCAAGTTGCACTAGGTAAGCCAAGCACAACTCAAGCACTTGTGATTCTGGCATTTCCTAACATTTGAGGACCCAAATCAAATAATTTTGACAGTGATTTTTATTAGAGTATTTTGTGTATTTATACTTGCATATATATGTACACATTCTTGCTAATTATAATTTAGTAATAAAAATAAAAAGAACACAAAGTGCTTCACAGATATAGCACAGAATGGGAAAAATGAGTACCGGCTAGTCTAAGCAGCTACCTGACATGGCTGACAGCCTATTTCAAAATGAAAAGGCAAGCCTGGTAAAGCATCATTGGATCCATTAAGCCAGGCTATACTGAAATCCATACAGAGAGCTATTTCTCTATCCAAGCTCAATCTCAATAAACATCCTCCGGCTACAAGCAGTTTGGAAGAAAAGTTATTATAGAAAGCTCCCAAGTACGTATGAATATTTTTCAATTTATATAAGACATTTTTATTTCAAATATAAGATTAAAGCTCTCTGAATTTTATTTTAGAATTCAGAGGGCTCTTAAGATAAAGTTATTACACAAAGAAGTTGATAATATGTACAAATGTGTTATCTCAAACATTACTTATAGGCATCACTTTATTATAGCCACACAGAAAAGACATCCCACACTAAGCTGCAGCTTAAACAACATAAAGTCACGCAACCTCATTAAAGCTATACATTACAGCTCATAAGGCAAAGATTGTTCTCTGATAAAAGATACTATCAAGTCCAATTTCGTATTCTATTCCATTCTAATTTACTAGATGCTACATAGAAGTTTGATCGACTCACAGAAGAAAACGATACAGATATGAGTCAGCAGACGTTTGGAGTAAGTGGGATTTTTTTAAATGTACAAAATGTCAAGCCTTTTTTTTTTTTTTAATCTGGACACTAAAGAAAATTCAGTAATTAATAGCACATAAATACCTGTAATGCAGCTACCACTGTCATCTAATACACCCTTATCAAAGCATTTAGCTAAATATTTGGATTTTAAAATTTTGACTGGTTTAAGTATTCTCATCATAAAAAGAGCAAACATCCGAACCTGCTTTTCAGACAGGGAAATTAACAACAGTGGACTTGCACATTGGATGCTGTTACAGTTCAACAGTTTATAAGACTTCTCATTTTGGGTCAGATTAGGAAACTGATGCTCCAAGGTGGGACATATTTTAAAGGACTAACTTCAATTAAATTAAGGATGGACATTTCACTTTGCTACTTCGAGTGAAATGGAACCAGGCTTTCTTTTGGGGGAAGACACACATTCATTTCTATTGCATCACATCAATGTTCACAAGTTCGGTTTAATAGGAGAAGTTTGGCAAGAAATCAGGCAAAATCTACAACTGTAAATTCATCACATAAAAATAGGGAGTCATGCATCCTGAATATCTAGGATAGGAAACAATAAAGAGGTGAATGCAAACAAAGCCCCAATCCTAAAAGGATAAAAGTACCTCAATCCAGGCGTCGGGGAAGCATCAGTCTCTGTCCAAGAATTGTAGTAACGAATCCTCTCCTTGAGCTGGTGCCCGAGCAGTCATTCAAAATGCACCCTTCTTTTTATTACAGGAAGTCTGACAGTTAGAACACTGTCTCAAACATGGAAAATCAAGTCCCAGCTTTCTCTTCTGGCTTCCTCAAATATGCCTACTATGTCCTTCTCAACACGCTCTTGGTTATTCCAAAGGGAATTTGCCTTTGCTGTTGAAGCTGTTCTCTCTCCCGTAAAATAATTAAATATTGAAAGAACTATTTAATTCACTGAGTTAAACATTCATTGAGAACAGAAAAGTGATACTGATTTTATTCCTGGTAGACAGGTCACAGATCTATGATGGAAGATACTGAAATTCCAGCTAAGAGACCAAACCTCGTTACAGAAAATATCCACTAACAAAGTACAGTAATGTAAAACAAAGTAAATTCATCCTCGTGTTCACCCATCAAATACTGGTTTTTCTTGCTTGCATTTTTATCTCAATATATCCCACATTTCCGCATCTACTCACTTTCGGTTTTGAGGCATTCTATCCATATTCATATAATTCCTTTCAATGTCCCTCCTCACCCTTCTCCCATTCAGACATTTAATAGTAATCCGTACTCTTCTTTTAACCAAAGTTACAGATTTTAAACCAAGGATACGAGACCTAGAAACCTGGACAGTCTGTTTATCCCTTTTTCTGCCCATATCACCATGATTAATATGCTTGAGAAGACCAGTTGATTTCACAGGGGCATATTAAAATAATTAAATTCTAGCAAGCTCTGTGAAAATCAGCATCCCTGTAAGATGAGAAAGATGCAAGTCAGTGTGCACAGAGGAAGGGCAGGTAGAACTATGCCATTAGCCACTGACTTCAGCAGTAGACTTAGAATATGGTTAGTAAATAGCCACATCATTGGCATCCGAAATTTGACAGAATTGTGATAGGAAAAGGTTTTTAAGTTATTCCTCCACCACACCACAGAAGAGAAAGGATAGAAAAACATGAGACACCATTATAGGCTGTACTGATTCTGGGGCTCATGGGACCACATCTCTCTGTTGCATTTAACTCCTTCATTCCTCAGTTGCCACTGACAAAGTTAATCATTACAAATCTTCTAAGTACATTATCTATTAAATAGTTTAGGAAATAAAGCTTAAGTGATCTGCTTAAGGTTCCAGATAAGAATCATGTCAGTGCTCCAGATAAGACATGTGAACCCCAATCTACTTGCTTACTTGCTATGTTTAGGGTAACAGAACTTTGCTGTTCCAAATCTGTTGAGCTACCATTCCCTGTAGCAGCAACTGTTTAGTAGCCTAACTCCAGTGAAATCAGGGATAACACTGCATGCCAATAACCCTTGGATCAAGGCCCAAAAGCGCAGTTCAGCCCTATGCCTCTAGCATGTCTCCAAATACTGGAGCTGCTCTCATGCCAGTGGAAGCAAGCTGTGCTCTGCTCCTGAGTCACGAACTCACCCAGCAAGTGCCACAACACTCGGAATGGAGAAGAGCACGCTCTGATTAATCTACTTACGTTCAGGATAAAATACAAAGATAAGCTGTCAGTTTACATTTTGCACCTTTACAGGAATTGAGATATTCCCATCTCTCAAAATTCTCAGAACTAGTATCTTCAACACGGGGGAAACAAAGGCAAGCAAATGTCTAGTTTTTAATGAACAACAAAATTAACCTTGACATGTATAGATTCCCAAGAAAGTCAAGGAGTATAGACTACATAGCCCAAAAAGGCCATGTCTTGGAGAGATATACCAGATCAGCTTTGCACTTCCTAAGCAGGAAAGTGTCAACTGTCCGTAATTAGGCACGCTGAAGTTCTGTGACGAGGCCAAAAAATTCATTTCCCTGCGTCTCATCCTGGTTTAAGTAAATGACAGAAATAATCATGTTCTGCTGATCAGTATGGCTTTAAAACTTTCAAAGCATTAAGCAAGTTAAACGTGAGTTTTTAGCTGTAACCTTACTATTTTGGAAAGAACACATTTTACAAATAAAATCTTTGGAAGCTGAGATTTTATCCTATTTTGACCAGCTGTGGTTTAATTAAATTCTACATCTACAAAAGGAAAAAATTAAGACTTGTGAAAGTTAAATGTTACATGACTTGTTTATTTTAAATGGCTTCCGTGGTTTAAAAAAAATGTAGAATTTTTTTTTTTAACTCTGATAACACAATGATACGTCTGATTTTGTTCCTTATGGAGATACTAGGAAGTGTGCCATATGTTCACTCGGGAAATCCTGCTGTTCTGCCTAGTATGGACACATACAAAAACTGGCACTGACCATACAAATTGCACATTCCAGGATGAGAAAGATAGAGGGGAAAAAAAAAATGGGCAAGGAAATATGAAAATTATCTTTTTAAATCCTTTTGTTAGTAATGATGATAAAATATACCATGACAGTACTACTTCTTGAAGTGAATCAGCAGGTATACTTCAGAACCAGGACTACCACCCAGGATAATTATTTTTAAGCTATCTTTAACATTAATAACTTTGACTTATTGGTTAATTTCTTTAGCTCAATGTAGATTATGGCTTCTCAAACCTCTCAGTGGAATTCTCCTTAATACATTACTTGAAAGGCAATATGGCAAATTTTATTTAAATATGACAAGGCATAGAATAGTTGAAACTAATTACATGAAATGTTTAATCTTAATTATTTCCCTTATCTTTGTCCTTCTCAGTCTTGTGTACGTATTACACAATACATGCAACTTTCATGGTGAAACAAAAAGCTTTTGTTGCACCACAAAACAGAGTAAAAGCACAAGTTGTATCTTGCACCTTAAAACTGGGAAACGGTATAGTGTGGAGTTTGAGGGCTTTTTCCAGCAGAAGTGGAATATGATAACAACATTACATGACATTTGTTTGACATGTTCACAAAATCAACTCTCAACGTTAGGAGTTGGTGTTCTTCTGGTCCACAACAAAGCCTGGGTGCCTAGTTCCTGTCTCACTTGCCAGATCTGGGCATTTCTAAGTATTCCTTGTTTAGGGAATTCTGTGCTTAAAAATTAAAATTACATGGATTTTAGGCAAATTCAGAGGTTGAATTTAGATTGTCTGAATCATTGTCTGAAGTTATGAACACAGACATCCAGATTCATTCCACTTAAATATAGATGACTAAGGTGCATAGCTGAGAAGCCTAGCCATCTTTTTGTTCTTGTATAATCAATAGAGGAGCATGAAAAAATAGTTCATGTGACCAAAAATTGCATGAGTGCCCAAAAATAGGTTTAATGAAGTGTTCTTATGCTTGTCTAAGTACCTTATTTAGGATGTATGAATATAACTCTGTGGTTGCATTTGTATTGCTGGATCTGAGAACATTTTCCAACTCCTGCCTTGGCTGTGTTCTGACCCACGTTAGAAAAAAAATCTAAGTGTCCACATTCTCTCCCTTTTTCCTGCCTTTACATTGTCCCAGCACAGAGCTCACATATTTTATGGATCTTCATGGTTTTTTTAGCAATATTCTTATTGATGCTAGCTGGACCTCCCAAGTTAAAAAAAAGATGCCCTAAAATCTAAGTGTACATGGTTTTTAACCCACTGCCCTGACCTAAGACGTAATTTATCAAAAAATTGGACAGAGATTGCTTTTGTAAAACAAAAACCAACCTATGTCTCTCATAAATGTAGAAAATACTTCTTCAACCTGCAAGACCATGATTCTAGTTTGTGCTAAAATAATTCATACATACTTCTAATTTTGTTTCAAGCCTGCAGGACTGGTAGGCTTTGTACAGGAGAAATACATCTGGTTTGCTCCACAAAATCCCATCTTTAAGTTCTGGGTCATAGAACGATCCCATAATCAGTTGTCCACTTTCCTTAGAGTGTCTGACAGTTTACTGCAATGGCTATACACCCTAAGCTCTTAGTATGAAAACATACATTTGTACACATTCACACATGGGATACATTTTTTAAAGTATTAAAGGAATACAATTAAAATGGAAGAATTGGACAGAGCAGGAAAAGGTCTGAGACTTCATTTCCCTGACCAAAATCGCTGCATTACCTGACAGGAACAGAAAGCTGCTACACTCTGGTTGAATAAGCAGAGGAGTACGTGTAATACACACTGATACAGAAGGCTCAGTATAGAGCAGATGCTGCACCTTGCAGAATGCATGGTTTACAGTAGTGTATTTCAGCCAATTTTACCTTCAGTTGACTCACAATCAATTGATATTTCTTTGCACCTCATTACAGTACATGAATCCTACTTTATGCCTCATTTGCAGTTTTGGATTGTTCACCAGTGAGATCTATCTCACTAGTCAAGAAGTGCTGGCCTAGAATAGAGATTTGATTGATTTGTTTGAAACTTCATCTGCTACAGAAGAGATTTTTGTTCTTCACTTTCATCAAAAGTTATCAAGTCACCTTTCAAAAAAAAAATGAAAGGTGATTTAAAATATTACTAACAAAGTATTATGCATGATTAATAATGTAAAATACTAAAACCAGAGGCTGAAAACACACCCACTAGCAGTTTTCAGACATCTGTCTTTCCACCTCAGGGTGACGTTTTAAAGGTAAAAGTTTATTTTTTCAGTGCTTGTTGGGAGTTTGTACTTGTATCCGTTACCCTCCAAATTATACCAGTTTAAGAGAGGACACGATCAGCATAAAGCAGATAGCAAAAATTAAATCCTGCAATAGTCCACTGATTATCACCAACAACGTAAATGCACCCAGCACAGCAATGATTTCAATATACACATTCAGATTAAAGAGATAATACACTCTTTGTGAAATAGACAGTTACCATCCTCTTTGGATGAGATCCTTTAAACAAACACCTCTTTGGGTGAGCAGGCTGACCATAAAGCTCCTTACTACATAAAGAAAGTAACAGTTTCATTAACCTTGAAGCCCGCAGTGGTTTTACGTTGCAGCAATTGGCGCTCATTCCCTGTGAACTTCGGGGTTCAAATAGTCTTTAGAATTTCCTTTTAGTCATCTAGAAAATATCTTACCGAGATTTATTACAGTATCTCTACTTTCAGATGAGTAATTTGGACCTTAAAAGGCCTCCAAACTACACGGGGTGTCAACATCCCCAGGTGGTACATGATAGAAACAAAGGATAATATATGTGCAAACTAGAAGATAGATCATTCTCCAAATGACAGTAAAATTAAGATTAGCCTTTTCATTTTGCAAAACAGAAGCTAAGAGAACACATCTATGCACGGGATTGTTTATTAATTTCTGCTGTTCAGTACCCTGGATAAAAGTTGGAGCCTTCTATATCTTGGGAATGAGTTCAAAGAGATTCATTTATCTTCCTTTCATGTCATTGTAAGATTTATGGTCTCCTGGGTTGCTCCTATCTTCAGCTGATTGGAATACCAGAAGAATATTTTCCTGATGATCACACACCTCTGGAATTCATTTCCTTTGACAGTGTCAAGGAGTCTGGGGTTTATAAGCATTAAGGAAGTGTAAATATTTTACTTTCAAAAGGTTTCCACTTAATAATGCAGTTTTATGTTAGTGGAGTAAAGGCAGTGCTGGCCATTCAGAAAAAAAAAGCTTTGGGGAAGGGGTTAGGGTTAATTTCATAATTGACTGTTATCATAACTGTAAGACTTCATAGTACTTGTTGATATACTACAGTATAATTACCAAATAAATTTTATTTTCAAGGGGAAAAAAACGCCTCCAAATGAAGTACCCATATGCCACATAGAGCATGAAATTGAAAATGCTTGTCTTAAGGGAAACCTCGTTTAGTTAGCTTCACTGGTCTTAACTCTGAAAATAACTGGCAGTTTTTGTGAAGATCTACAATTGGGACAGAAGCATTCTTATAAACACGCTTATTTACTTGAAGGAGGAGAAAAGAAGTAAGAATGAATGGTCCTAATCCATCCAGTGCACCAGTCATTGCTGCAATGTAGTCTATCATCCTCAGAACAAGTTTGCCGGGGAGAGGCTGGGACACTACTAGTACTGCCCTCAATAGCCAAAGACCCAGAGAGTTTGTTTGGAGTGAGTGCCATCTACAAATATCCCTCCCTTTTCCGTTGTTT
>JAAGNO010028228.1:10128-20128 GCA_033439905.1 Ceryle rudis | reverse complement strand
GCGGGCGGAATAGAAGCTGTGCTGAGGTGCCGGCGGGATTAGGATGAGAAGCGGAGGGGTTTCTACACAGTGAGTGAGCTAATCGTGTGCTGGGGCAGGAGCGGTGAGAAACCAGGGGAGGGACGGGACCGCCTTGCCCGGTCTGACGTCATTAGACAATCGTGGCGTACCTCCGAGGTGTAGCTTTGTAAACTCCTTCCATACAGCAGTGACGGAGATACCTCAAAAGAATCACATTTTCATCTGAAAGTATTGTGCCTTACTCTAGTTGTAACTAAAATAATTGATTGCTAGGACTGATAGAACCTTCTTCCCATTGACGGCATCGAGGTGCCTCAAGTTGGTACTTTTCCTGGCCTGTATCAAAACCAGTGTGTCCAGCAGGAGCAGGGAAGTGCTGGTGCCCCTGTACTGGGCACTGGGGAGGCTGCACCTTGAGTACTGTGTTTAGTTCAGGGTGCTGCAGTATAAGAAAGACATTGAGGCCCTGGAACGGGTCCAGAGAAGACCAGTGAAGCTGGTGAAGGGTCTGGAGAACATAGAAACAGAATGTCTTTGGTTGGAAGAGACCTTCGAGGTCACCTAGTCCAACCTTCGACCCAGCACTGCAGGCTCACCACTAAACCATGTCCCTAAGTACCAGGTCCACAGCCATTTAAATGCTTCCAGGGATGGCAACTCCACCACTGCCCTGGGCAGACCATTCCACTGTTTGATAACCCTTTCAGTGAAGAAAGGTTTCCAAATATCCAGCCGAAACCTCCCCTGGCGCAGCTTGCATCCATTCCCCCTGGTCTTAGGAGGAGCTGCTGAGGGAACTGGGATTGTTTAGTCTGCAGAAGAGGGGGCTGAGGGGAAACTTAATTGCTCTCTACAGCTACCTGAAAGAAGGTTTTAGTGAGGTGGGTGTTGGTCTCTTCTCCCAAATAATTAGCGATAGGAGGAGAAGAAACGGGCTTAAATTGTCCCAGAGGAGGTTTAGATTGGATATTAGGAAAACCATGTATACTGAAAGAACGGTGAGGCATTGGAACAGGCTGCCCAGGGAAGTGGTGGAGTCACCATCCCTGGAGGTCTTCAAAAAACACGTAGATGTGGCACTTCAGGACATGGTTTGGTGGTCATGGTGGATCAATGGTTGGACTTTGTGTTCTTAGAGGTCTTTTCCAACCTTACTGATTCTGTGATTTATTTACATAGAGTGCTTCAGGCAGGAGGGAAGGGTCTGGTTGTGAGCTCATCAGAAATCAGGACCTCTTTCTTCTTGATAACACCTCTCTCCTATCCTCCAGCCACCTTTGTCCAATCTGGAGGTCTGAGAGAAGATCCCATTTTATGAACATGAGTGTCCATCCCGCCTGCGCCTTGTCTGCCTGACAGGACATGAACTGTTTTCCCCGACAGCCTGGCTTACCAAGGCAAAAGGTGGTCTCACACAGCAGGACCTGCCGCGGGCTTCAGTCCTCTGGTGCGAATGACAGAGGAACCAAGGTGGCGGGTAGGGTGCACTGGGAAATGCTGCTCCCTCCAGCTCAGAAGCAAGGAGGAGCCAACAGCCACCACTGTCCCCCAAAAGCCCGCTCCCCCTGTGCCACCAGTGCCCATGGCCATCCTCCCTTAAAGTGGCAGAGTGCTCACGTTTAAAGTAAAAAATTGATCCGTGTCATATCCCTGTATGCCACACCCGTAGAGATGCTGCTTACACCCAAAGCATTCACTAGATCAGGTATTTTATGTTGCTTTCTTGCCGAAAGGGTCTTTATGATAAATGCCAAACTGGTGGCACTGTTGTAGCGCATTGCAAAGAAAAGCTAACGTATCAAAACAGCAGCAGGGTTCCAGAGAAGGTAAAGGCTGTTCTACCACAACCTCATATATTTTATGGTAGACAAAATACTCAGTGGAAACATGCAAGTGCAAACATCCTCATCTTTGTCTCGCTTCAGTTGTGAAGTGAACCTCTGAATGTAATAATCCAATGACAGATTGGAGGTTTGTGTTTTGCCTTTCACACAGGGGACGCTGGTATGTAAAAGCATTCCAAATTCAGTTTGATACTGGCAGCGCTGTAACTGGTCAATAAATTAAAGATCAATTTATTGTATGGACACAACAAAAAACACGATGGGAGTCAAGAATACCAGACCTTGTGGTATGGAGGGAAGGAACATGGGCACGAATTGAGCTGAGGGTCTTTCCTGTAGAAAGCTACAGAACACCTCCTGAACACAGAAGTAAGAAAAATGATCCAGCTAATAATATTTAAATGGATTTGAAGGGATTATCTGACAGGCTATGCTTTCCTGAGATAGGAGCCCAGGCTTTCATTTTGCTGATAGCCTGCAGTGCAGTCAACAAAAAGGCTGCACGAATATATAAGAAACAAATGTGCAAACTTAGCAGCTCACCAAGTTTAGAGATTTCATTCTAATAGCCACATTAATGAAGAGGATAATTATCAGCAATTCCTGCTATGTGATGGGAGTGTGTGGTGGTGGTGAAGAACGCACACAGACTCTGGAAAATGACAGACATGCTGAGGACTGAACTCCGGAACAGATTTCTCCGATCTCTGAAGGAAAAGGCTGCTGGGGCAGTACGAGATGGCTCTCCCAGCACACAGCCTATTGTGGGAAGGCTGGCAGAGTAACACGAATTAACTGAGCAAGTCCATTCATTTATTTCAATGAAATTTATACCAAGGGATAATTTAGTCTCAGTGTAGAGAAGGTAGTCATTGCCATTGTTTTATTCCCCGAGCAATTTATGGTCAGGGCATAACTCTGGCCATAGAATTAGTAGACTACTATAAATCTGTAATTTGTAATACCTTTCCCAATGCTTTTAGTAATATGGCATGCCTTTGTTCCCGAGCTTCTGATTTATTCGGAAGATTTGCATTCACATAAAATATATTTGCTAGACTTTCTTATGACAATTGATGTGCCACCTGAAAAGTTGCAATTCTAAACCATAATATTGACAGCTGATGTCCAAAACTGGAAACACGGCAAAGTTACCACCTGAAATACAGAAGATAAAAAACCAGTGTTATACCTAAAATAAAGAACAGGATGCTCTTTTAAAAGATAGTTGTGTAGGAAGGAGACAGAAATCTACATTTATAATATACTTTCCTTTTGTTTGGGGGAATCCACACCTAGGATTAAATGGAATTTCCTACTTCTTCACATCTTTGGTCTCTCTGCTTAGTCCATCATGATGGAAGATAAATCCTTAATAACTGTAACTATTTCTTGGTAATATGAAATCCTATTAACTGATAATTGATGTCATCAACATCTTCTACAGAGACTAGCTTTCATTATCCACATAGGTCAAAATCAAACTTAGAACCTAGATGGGAAGGGCTGGTTTCTGCTATCAAATCTGTAGGCCACTCAGGGCACCGGTTGGTTGATTCCTACAATGCAGCACAGCCAGTTTATCTGGTGTTGCAGCAGGTAATGCATACTTGCAAATAGAAAACCTGTCGCCTCCCATCAAGCTCATAATTATGCACTGGGGTTTGATCCTACTCAGATTTAATTTTTATTTTAATTCAGATCAGAAAATAAGTCCAGCTGTTAAAAGACGAAGACTCTTTGGTGAGATTGTGCACCTCCAGAACATTTGTCTGAACTAATCAACACCTGAGCTTCCATAGGGCAGTGTTTTAATGAGTGAGTACAAAAATTATATGCCTACCTGACAGCAACTGTCTGATTGTGAGATCAGCTGTCTCTGGTTGTGAGCATTTGAACGCACCTTTATTCCTTCCCTCCAAAAAAGAATTCATCTTAATGAGGTGCTCCAGCATGAGAATGTCCAAAAGAGATACCAGATGCAAACCTGACATATGTCTCGTAATGTTCTTTCAACAGAACACAGTATCTCAAAAAAACGCCAGCCTTCCAGTTTCTTAATCAAAAAATTACATAATTTGCACACCGGTATGATAATAGAAACATCTTGAAGTCTGTATGTCTAAAGCATCTTTTAAATTTGTGCAAATTTCCAAAAGAAGCTTAGCCCTTTCATACACTGAGATGACAGCATTTGTCCCATGCTGTGTCGCATACGCGCTTGGCCCATGTATGCTTGAAAATGCTGGATTAAATTCTGCACCAGGAGAAAATAATTACAGATCTTCTAAAGTCTGTTGAAATACATATCTCACTTCTAAATGCTGTAGGATGAAGTGATTCCTGTCTCTGGGGCAATGGTACTGTTTATATATCCGATTAATCCTCAGTACCTTAACAGTGGCAATGCAGCTACTCATGGAACACAGATGCTAACAGATACAAGGCATCTTCCCTGTTATCTTGGCTAGGAAATGTGAAGCTGAATAAAAATTAGGCTATTGTCCAGAGTTCAGTCATCCTCCAATTGCTAGTCAGAATAGTAAACACTTAAGAAAATTACTTTGCTCTCCAGGAAAAGAATGTTGAAGATATTTTTTGAGGAAAGAACCCAGAGTTTTTTGGTTTGGTTTGGGTTTTTTCACTTCTCTTTAGCATCTATATAGGTTTATTATTCCACTCACTTTAAGATTTACTATACATCTCTTCCTATTTCTAGGGATCACTGTCTGATTGCTCCAATATAAGGCAGTAGAGAAAAAAACGAGGCTGCTTTTTTCTAAATTATATTAAAAAAATAATAATAAATTCTGCACAGATCATACAAGTTTTTTCCTTTGGTAGCTTCCTGAGTACTTCTAGTTTAGGAGATTTACAGTTCTGTGACACTGCTGAACCTGAAACATCCATAACTTCATTGAGAAATTAGCTAATATTCAGGTGGTGATTTGAACTTAGTGCTTGAACAATCTCATCTATATTTTTTTTTCAGTTGATGGAGACTTCATAGCTCTTTGCCTCTGAGTTAAATACATGAGCAGAAGTGATAAGGATGTGTGGAGACTCGGAGAAAAAAGGAGGTAGGGAAAAAAGAAGAAAATGTGAATTTGCCAGGTTCTTAACTTAGTTTTCATTCTACCACTAAAAGCAATGTTGGTCTAACAAGTTTTATATATAAATAACAACATATTCTGGATTTTCTTGTAGTGATACTGAAAATACTTACATAGTTCTCATTTGATTTAAGCATAATTTATTTTAAAGTTGTCATTTACATCACTGTTGCTCTTCTCTCCCTAAATCACAGCCCAAACCTTCAGAAAGTAAAAAGCAAACTGTTTTGCTTTGGAGGCAATGAGTGGGAGGCAGAGAGCAGGAACGGTGGTGGGACTGGGACACGGGAGTGATTTTGCCTGTAGGCCCTTTCCATACCCTACACGTTATTCAGCATCACAAGAACAAAATGCTAACCTACTTCCTTCCTTGTCTGCGTGGTGACTTCAGGGCCCGGCAATGTATGTGCTGCATTGCAATGCTCTGCCTCTCTTGCTGCTGGCTTCCTGCTTTCATTCACATACTAGTACTGGAAAGCTGAGAAAAGTACATGTTTTATTGACCAGTAGTGTAAGTACTAATGGATGTGGACTATTGGAGAGCATGAGCCCTGCAACCACTATTAAGAGAACAGCCAGTGGAAGAGGGAGAGGGATGGGACAAAAGATTAGACAGTGAGAGACCATAGTAAAATTAGCCACTGTAGGAGAAGGTGTGGCTCTCCCAGGAAAATGCAGCTGATTAAAATGGAGAAACAAATGCATAAGGAGCACAGATCTTCCTGCCTGATGTGCTTTACTGAAACTGAGACTCAATCTCGTGTTTGAGAAGATTAGCCAAGACCCTCCTGTTAGTATCCCTTGTCACTGCTTTAAAGCATTGAGCTTGTTCGGCTATCTGATCTCCGAGTCCTTTGTGTTGAACAGTGATAAGGTGATCAGCTTTAAGGACTAAATAGTTTTAGATTCCTCACATTATTATTTCACCGTGAACAATCACATTTCATAACTCAAACCCATTCCATTTAGGCACAAAAAATCGCTAACACAATTGAGTGAGTTCCAAGAAAGGGCAGGAAAGGATACTGTCTCAAACAAGTTACTTTGCCATTCAGAAAATTACTGGTCAATTACGTTAAGTGTCTTAGGATTTTCTTTGATAATGTCCAGGCTAGCTGCCCTTCCCCTGGCCTGAATACCTGCTGTAATTTGATTCTCCAGCACTTTACAGACGAGTTAGTAACTCTCTACATCTCTGAGTTAGTAACAGTTTAGACAGTGACTGGTCACCTTTTGGTTTCTAGCCTCTTCACCAAGAAGAACAGGTCCATTAGGGTTAGTATTGGCCTGGAGTAAGGAAACTATAGGAGTCCAAAAAGGCTAAATCAATAATATGAATCGAATACAGAAACTGCAGCTTTGACGTGGGACAGAGAAAAGATAGTAACCAATCATGGTTTTCCAGGGCACTTTACTTTAAACCCCACGTTGCTGGCTTCTTCAGTGATAGGTTAAATAGGATGGATAACCTTTTAAAATTATTTTGTATATTGTAATATACATATATACATCTTACGGGTTTAAACAGAAGCATCTTTTGCTGACAGAGTCAGTAGCACAGTTTATAATCCACCCTTGTCTTTTAATCCTCACTGCTGCTGAGACAACAAAAGCTTCACAGACATTTAGTACCTCCTACAAAGTCAAGCAGCCCACCAAGTATGGATGGATAGATGGACAGTCTCAGAAGCACACTGCTATATTCTCATCGCTCCTGGAAGTACGTGCCTGGCCAAAGGCAAAATTTCTGGTGTAGTGGTCAATGACCTCTCAACGTTTTTGATGCTGTGGATTGCTTGAAGCTTGCGGCTATGCTAAAGGCCTTGGGATGTGGTTATTCCTTTTAAATATGATATGACTTCTCTCTTCAGAAGGCACATTTGTTTTGGAAAATGAATACAATTTCTGTTACCCCCTTCTGGGGGAATTCTGCAAGGCTCCAGCTTAGATCTTTGCTTTATCTTACTTTATTATCTTATTTATCTTATTTTTAAGTGGTTTGTGTGCCTAGTCAATACCCTGCTATCTGTCCTCAGAGGGCATTAATGTGTATTAATAAACTTAACAATGTTATGAAACAAGTTGCATTTGAAAATACTGAGACACGTCACACTATTGGTTGTATCGGTGTCAGGCAACGGAGCAGTATTTTTGGCCGGTAAGCAGAATGAATAAATGACAAAAGCAGAAAAATAAAGAAGCTGCAGTGTTACTTTCCAGTTGTCAGTAACAGCTCTGACATTGCTTAGCCTAACTGATAACTTTTTGGTTTATGCTGTTCATTCAAAAAGCATTTGTGAAGTTCAGAGCTTGCGAACAACGCTTACCTGCACATCAGTTACACCAAACAGACCGAGGAGAGGCAGCCAAGAAGTAACACATGCTGCCTCCCGTGCAGCCTGCACATCAGTTGCCTTCCACCCACTCACACAAGAAATGTCATCTCTCTAGGTGGGATCTGCACTGCCTCATTCACGGGTTCCTCTCTGATACAAATGTGCCAGTTTGGACAAGCCAGCTGAATACTGCTTTAGGTTGGAGCCATCGTGTAAATGTTCCTAGGCCTAAAAACTAAACATAATACTAAGTAACACCAGCTGAAACATCAGTCATATCTCTTTTACTTAACTAAAGAGACAGAATAAAATCTGACATCTTAGAAATAATTCTTAAAAATAAAAAACCCCAAAGTCTAATAAACTTTAACTAGCCAGCTCAATACTGAATGCAATACCCTCGCACCTTTCCAGTCACCTCTGTCATTGCCTGCTGCTCCCGTTGAAATACTATGAGCAGCAGCTTCCTGCTGTCACACACAGGCTCCTTCACATTCCAGTACAGAAATCAGAAATATTGTACCTTGTCCGTAAGTTTCTGGTTGTATGTAAGATGGCATCACCCAGATGTCAGCACAGCACACTTCAGCTGGACCACTCCAGTCTTTCAGTAGACGAGGCTTTCTTTAAACCACCTGTAGCTCTCTTCTCCGCGGAAACAATGCATGGTACTAGACAGCCTAATATTTTTTCTGATTAACACTGAGTATCAGTGGGGAAGCGGCTATGGCATGCATAGGTATGGCAGAGTATCTAGAGATGCTGTTTATCTGATACCAAGATTCAAGGGAACTACAGCCTTGCATGCTGGCGTGGGACTGACTTAGGCATTATGCAGAAGTAAATCACATTAATACCAGTTGGAGATACGCAATATTCATACAGCTGCTAAAGTTAGACCACTGCTGTAGGGGGCTGACTATGGAATCATGTTTTAGACATCCACTTCTGAAGGTTGGGGGCCAACTGATCCCATACATTTTTATTTGCGCACGACTGTAGTGGAAAGAGAAGAACATGATGTAGTTGCAGTTACGTATCTGTAGTGATTCACCGTTGCATGTGGCAGTAGAATGTTATTTAGACTTTCTGGACCTCAGGTGGTTTATGCTTCTAGTACCATTAAAAGCCTATTTACTGAAACAGCCCATAAAGCAAACATCAGACCCATAGAAACAACAGCTGAAGTGGGGGAGACCCTCTGAACTCCATGAAATATTTACAAACAGCTTTAGGAGCCCTGGGATGAAGTAAAGTACTTTCAAGCATAGACAGAAAACCTAAGGGATATAAAAATCCTCTTTTAGCTCTTGGTGAGATTTGTTTTCACAGACCTAGCTATGATATGAGAAAATGTATGAGGTCATTCAGTCTGCCTTCTCTTCTTCCAGGAGAGAAGTGGTCCCAGTGCTACGTTTTGTAACATTTGAGTCAGGCAGAGCTAGGCTGAGCCAGACAAGAGAAGCCAAACCCACTTCTCAGTTTTTCTAAGCATTTCACTTTGTGGAATTTTCCTCAGTATTCCACCCAGAAAAATTCAACACAGTACGTTTAAACATACTTTTGATGCCATGATCGTTATCCTGTTGGTTTCGTATTTTTCTCCTTAGAACAACCCTAAATAATTTCCCAGCCAGCACGGTGGTGATGTCTCTCTAACATCTGTCTACAGTCACACTCCTCCCCCTTTGGACACTATCGGTGTGCTCTGCTGTGACTGAACCTTCACAAGCACATTCTTTGAAATGTTTTCATGTCTGTTCCTTCATCTCTGTACTCCAGACGTATTGTTATTACACTTTAGGAAAAGGGCAAGGAAAAGTTTGGATAAAAAAGACAAAAAGTACCTTTCTTCATGCTACCCCAGATGAGCAGGACACAGAAAGATCCATCCTAAGTATCTGGCTCCCACACATCATTTAAGTTTTACCTCTAGGATTTGTGATAAGGGCATTGTTTTCTTTTCTGATTCCTCTTATATGCCTAATAAAACCTTTTAAAAACAATTATTGGAACCTTTGAGTTTTCCACTGTTGTTTGGGCAGTCTTGAGAAAAGATGCTGCCCCTAAAAGAGGTTAAGCAGGTTGAGAGGTTACGTTTCAGTTCTCGCCCATCTAAATATCACAATGACAATCAGAGAATGTCCCATTGAAGGACTTTGTTTCTGGGATCTACTCACAAGGGATTGTACAAGAGCCGTCGCAACCACACAGTTACAGAGGAGAATGAGGTTTAAAGGAAGCTGACGTCCCCGTAGCACTAGTTTTCTTTGCCTATTCAGAAGGAAAAAAAAAAGGCAAAAACATACAAACCAGTCATTCCCTCATCAAAGCAGCCTTTCAGATTCATGAAGCTTTTCCAAAACTTTGTTGTTTTTTAAAATGATCCTATAATGGCCTTCAAACCCAAACTGGTAGAGAAATACATACCCAGATATTTCTGAAATTTCAAAAATATTTACAGCTTAAGAAGTAGCTGTTGGGGGGTTCATAATTTTACTTTCTGACCAAATCAAGATTTTTTATTTTTATTATTCACTTGAGGTCTCCAACATCTAAAGAGAACCATCAACACAGTAACTTACCGCAGCTTATTTTATGCGTTAAAATGCGGGAGAACGTAACGGACAATCACACGCAGACCAATGTGATCAAGTGAATGCCACTTCATTACTACAGGCTGCGG
>JAAGNO010028228.1:0-10028 GCA_033439905.1 Ceryle rudis | reverse complement strand
TTCAAAGCAGCACAATGAATTATAATTGGAGGGTCCTGTCTATCCCCAGTAAGCCGAAGATAATTTAACACATACACTGCCTTTGCTAATCTTTCTGCCGGGTTACTGGGCGCTCCCCCTTTTTGTTTCAAAAGCAAATTCTTGAGTGTCTGATGGACACGCTCAACCATAGCCTGGCCCATAGGCGAATGTGGAATCCCTGTAACATGTTGAATACCCCATGTGGAACAAAAATGGTGAAAGCGATGTGACACATAGGCTGGCCCTTTATCTGTTTTGATAGAGGACGGCACACCAAGCGCCACAAAAGCACTATACAGATGCTTCTCTACACGTTTAACAGTTTCCCCACTTTGTGCCGTTGCCCAGACGGCCATAGAAAAGGTGTCTATAACAACACGGACATATTTTAAGCGTCCGAATTCAGATATATGTGTTACGTCCATTTGCCAGATTTGCAGGGGTTGTAGGCCCTTGGGGTTGACCCCGACTCCTATCCCAAAACCTATCTTCTGACAGTCAGGACAAGATTTCACTATGCCTTGAGCATCGGTTAGGGACAGGTGGAATTGTCGAATGAGCATCTTGGCAGATTGGTGAAAAAAAGGCATGGGAGGTTTTTGCTTGCTCGAAGCTGTTGATTGGTGGTCCCACCCATGCAGGAGCCACCAGGTGATCAGCTCGGTTATTGCCAATCACCAACCCAAAGTTCAATAGATGACTTCTAATATGGGTTATAAAGTACATATGACTTCTCGTGGTGAGTGTGAGCAGTAGTTGCTGTAACAAACCTGACAATTGCTTGTTAGATACTTCACATAACATTGACCTTTCAATCCGGGATACTACCCCGACCACATCCAACGAGTCACAGACGATGTTCAGTGGTTCCTGGCTCCAATGTTGTAATGCCCATAACACGGCACGGAGCTCTAAAGTTTGTAACGTGTCGAGTCTATCCCCTTCTATTAGATGGTGTTCCCAGGTGGTTTTTCTGCTTTCCCAGGTAACTGCCGCTTTCCGAGAACACTTGCCAGCATCCATAAATACCCTAAGTCCTGAGACCGGGGTTTCTGATCGGTGAGGCCTTTCCTCGAATGTCTGATTCTGTAATAACGGCAAGATTCTGTGTGCAGGATAGACGTTAGTTAGTTGTCCAGTAAAATCTTCACAAGCTATTTGTAATGGTGCCGAGTGTCTCATTAGCCACTCCATATACTCTTGTACCAATGGTACTGTTATGGCATCTGTGTCGACACCCGTTATTTCTTGAATTCGGGCATGACCCTTCATAATCAGCTGAGCAATTAATTCAGCTCGGGTAACAACTGTTTTCTTTGGAGTTACTGGCAAAAACACCCATTCCAAAATGTGCAGCGGGTTACGGTCAAGGGGTATCCACTGCATGATTAGGGCGAGTGGCCACTGCTGGTCCCCCCCAGAGTTTATGATCGGGTCCCCCCCAGAGTTTATGATCGGGTCCCCCCCAGAGTTTATGATCGTCAATTTTACTGGATGGTTTTGATGCAGACGAGACGCGTGATTATTCCTGATTTTATCACTAATTTGGTTCAAAGCCTTTTGTTGGTTAGGTCCTAGGCGGCGTCTTTCGTCTGCCTGTGTTGAAGAACCCAAAAGCTGAATTAAGGGCTTCAAGTCATCATTGGTAATGCCACATATATTTCTTACCCATTGAATGTCACCAACCAGCTTTTGAACATCATTGAGGGTATTGATTTCTGTTCTAATTTCTATCTTTTGAGGTTTTACCATTCCCCTGGCAATAACCCAGCCCAAATATTTCCAAGGAGGTTGCTGTTGTATTTTTTCCAGGGCTATTTGAAGGCCCCGGTTTTGCAATTCACCTTTTAAATTTCCCAATATGGTTTCCTTTTGTAACTTTTCTCCTGCAATTTACCGTGTTGTGACTGTCTTTCTGACTAATAGTACACCATTTGGACTGGTTTTGGGCTGTACACTGAGCCCTAGTAAGACCTACTTTCCCACAGTTGAAACACCTTAGCTCTTTGACAATACCTTTGCCTTTTTCCCCTTTTTGTTTTAGCAAGAGAGCCACCGTGCCACGAACAGCAGCAGCTACATACGCAGCTTTATTTAACTGCGCAGTTTGATCGGTTAATGCGATCATGTCTGCCACATCAGAACCTTGGGGCAATGTGCCAAGAATTTGTTTAGTTTTCTCATTAGCATTGTCAAAGGCTAACATTTTGAACATCCTATTTTTCATATCAGGACCCATATCAGGGTCACTGTCAATACCTGCATACAATTTGTCCACAAATTGAGTATAGGACTCATATGGTCCTTGTTTAATGTGGGTGAACCCATACGGCTTCCCTGGCTCATGAATGGAGAGTATGGCCTGCAGCGCTAGTTGTTGCGATAGCTGCAACACCTCTGGTACACAATTTGTCTGTGCCTGTACGCTATTAAAAGGACCCGTTCCCATCAGCATCTGTGCCTGGACTCCGTAAAGAGGATCATTCGGTTGACGAGGTCTCGCTTGCTCTGCTTCACAGAGTTTTTGCCATGACCTTTGAAACAAAAACAACTGTGAGGGGGTTAACAACATTTCAGATACATTAACATTGTCCAGTGGAAGTAACAAATCAGCAGTAAATATGTATCTAATAACCTGCTGCGCCAATTGAGAGCGCAGTCCATACTGGCTAATAGCAGACCGTGCACGTTCCAAAACCTCCCAATCAAACCCTTCCCATTTTTTAACTACAGCCCCGTTACCCCCAGGAACCGCGGTAACTGGAAACGCCTGCGGCACCAAGGCACCCTCCACAATTGCTTTCTTAATTATTCCCTTCCACCGCTGGGAGGAATGTTCCTCCGGGACGGAAAGGGGGTCAGGCTCTGATAGCGGCGGCGCAGAAGGCATCGAGGGACCTGGGAGCAGGACGTGTACTGGCGGCGGTGCTCGAAAAGGGCTGAGCGATGCTCCCGACAGCCGCTGAGTGACTGCCGAAGGAGGTTCCTGGGTCTGGAGACTGATATCACGGAGTTTTTCTAAAACCTCCTTTAACAGTTCCTCCACCCCCCCGGAGCTGTTGCCATCATTCTTCGGGGTGGAGATCGGACCTGCTGAGGGAGGCGACGCGGGCAAGGAAAGGCACGGCCCCGCCTGCGGCCGACAATCCGACCCGCCCACAGCCCCTTCTGCTTGCGCGGTAACTTCCGCATTTGTGGCACTCGCTCCCGAGTCCTCCGCCGAGACACTTCCGGTTCCTGCGGCAGCCGCCGGCGCTCCCGAGACCGGCGGAGCAACAATTCCCCGCGGCTCCGGAATAGGAATAGGTTTAACAAACGGGTTCATAGAGGAAGGGGAGCCCGTGGTGACATCCTCACCAGCCGTAGATGGACTCAGGGCAGCAAACGCAGAAGCGGCTGCAGCACGCTCTCCCTTCATGGATCGCAAGGTCTCTCTAACTAACTTCCACAGGGTTGCATAGTTGGAGGCTTCCTTCGCTTCTTTGCCCCCATTACTAATATCATCCCCTAGGCTATACCCTATGGCTTCCCAGGTAGACAACTCAAGCGCTGTACTAATCCCGGGGATTAAATTTCTATCTCGTGCCCATAACAATAATCCCTTCAAGGTTTGAGTCTCATATTTAATACCTCTCACGGAGAGTATACGCTGGAGGAGCTTCAGGACTGCTTCCTCTTCTTGGGTAACAGTAGACCCCATCTCCTCCCCGACCGCTCACTTGCCTTGCGGCGAGATTCTTTTCTTTCGTCTTGACGAAGGTGCACCTCTCCTCCGCTGTGCGTGGGGCTGTTCCGCACGTAGTTGCCGGGGCAGAGACTGCTTTCGGTTGGCTTTCCACCCTCACCAGCTGTCTTCTTCATGCCAACAAATGCAGCTTCAGCAGCAAATCTGAGGGTCCCCGTTCAGTCGCCAGTTGCGGGAGAACGTAACGGACAATCACACGCAGACCAATGTGATCAAGTGAATGCCACTTCATTACTACAGGCTGCGGTTTATATAGTCACCCTCTGTGCATATGCTACCTGTAACATTATCAGTGGCTAAGCGGCTTAAGCCCACTCTTAACTGGTTATCATGCAGCAAGCAAGCAGAAAGCGTACAGCGGCGTACAGCGGTCTCTTACCTTTCATACCCTCTTTGGCATCAGGGAATTGTCTGCTCTGTTCAGTCACTCCCTTCTTTTCATCCCTGAGTGTCCTTGACTGAGGCCCAGGCTTCTTCTGCTAAACAGGCCGGATTGCTCACGTGTCCATTCTTTGCTAAGAAGTCCTCAACATTAAAAATGCCAACAGCTGTTGCATACAATCATCACTGAAATAAATGCCTGAAATACACAGAGGTACAAGTCCTACCACAGCCAGGCTAAGCTGCTCTTTACACAAAGTTCTCCTGGGGTGAATTCCCATCCTAGAAGCAGCTTACCCTCACAACACTATTCACATTGATCGTTATTCTAATTTTATTCAAGACAAAGCATTTATCTAAAACCAGAAAGTAGCTCAGGTGTACTTTGGCAACCTGTGTAAACTCAGCACATTGCTTTACTAAGTAGAATAAACTCCTTCCACACCAGGAGAAACTTTTTTCAAGTTAATACTTCTCTGAGCAGAGAACACAAAATTTAATTAGTAGGGGGACATCTCAAACTGGAAGACAGTTTGAGACTACCTATTTCAGCCTCTTCTCTTGCAGTATTTAAATACTCAGGGTACAGCGAGAGTGCTGTGGGTAGCACTCAACAACGGACCATGAAGCACTGCCCAGGACAAAATGCAAAACAATAGATTCTAACAGCAACTTACATAAATAAATAAAACAAACCAAAGAAAACAAAAAACTAAAGCTACCTGAAGTGAAACTCAGTATAATAGGCAAGATGACAAGCAGTAGTAGAAGCAGGAAACATTTTTTGTGGCCATATGCAAAAGAGTATTGATACTAATCCCTTTCCACATCCAGAAAAACTGAAACAACTACAGGCATTTGCAAGAAAAACATTGAGCACTTTTATTTTGGGTAAGAGAGGGCTCTGACAAACTGATGTGCTACAATTTACAGTGCATTTAAAACTGCAGGTATTCCAAACCAATAAAACCCCAAACCCAAGTGCACTCTGAAGGTACATTCCAGTATTTCACAGCGTGTTTCTTGTGCCTCACATGCAGCTCACACGCCCAGCCCTCTCCCTCTGGAAATGGGAAGCCTGGGTTTATATCTGTTCTCCAGCGTTTGCACAGTTGTTCGTTATATTGTCCGAGTGGCACTATTTCTTCTTCAGAGCTCTCTTTCCTTCCCCCTTCTTTGGTTTTTCCTTCCCACGGAGCTTTTTCAATCGCCTCATCTCTTCCTTAAAGTCCTGATGCTCATCCCTAGATGGGGAGGAAAAAGTTTAGCCCATTTCTTGGAATGCGAGAAGCGAGAGGTTCTTTGGACTGTATGACAATAAAAAACCCTCAAAACTTTTCTTTTTTTTTTTTTTTTTTTTTTTAACAGTGAGGTTCATATTGAAACCCACTGCAGTGTGTTCAATGTTATTGCTAGCAGTAATTTTGGACTGATAACATGAATGATTTCCTAGGGTACTTTCAGAACTAACAAGATTGTCCTTTTCAGCAACAAATGGTGTGTACATACATACGTTATTTCCGTTGCATTTATTGATCCACTGTGTTTAAATGAGCAGTAAAATCTAAAAATCAGCAAGAGACAAGAATGAGAATTTCCCCCTTCTCATCTAGCTCAGCAGTCTAGCAACAGCACATGGTGTTTCTGTGCTAGACACTAAGTTCAGGTCATTAGCCTCTAAGAAAACAGGGGCATGCTGAGCAGTAATTACAGTACATGACACTGCTCTCAGGTGACTTCAAGAATGAGTTATGAAGAAAGCATCAGCTACCAGTAGCATCTTAATAGGAGAATAAACAGGAAGGATGAAAGGGGCTGGCAGAGAATGTACACTCAATAAAGTTCTCATAAATTCTATTTAACCTCCGTCCCCGTATTTTTCAGTGCAGAGGTATTTTTCACAAGTTACAACTGGCCTAAGATCACTTGCCATGCTATCTTTAAACACAACTTTTTCTAAAAAAAAGGCTTAAAAACCCCTTGATTTATTATCAGGCCCTATTAGTCTATGACTCTTCATTACATATTTCTGATCAGCAAACCTGGTCCTCTACAAGCTCTCTGTCTACAGAGCAGCTGGAGAAGGAATTTGAGATTAGGAGAGGAAGGAGGAAAGTAAGGAACATTACCACGTTGTTGAGACTTTCTGTGTCAGCTATTCTAGAAAGCATTTGCACATCCACCTAAACGACGAGCATCCTGGATGCAATCCTTGATAGCCACTGGTGTGATACTAGCAATAGAAATTAATCGGGTTTGACTTTACAGGGTTAGCAGCCTCATTTTTAAGGGTTATTCTTTTAGTGATACCTGGGGGAAGTCAGCAGGCTGCATTTGACTCCTGCTGATGTTCTTTAGCAGTGCAGGTTTTTTTCTACTTAAAACTGTGGAAATTAATTTAGAAATTAGAAAACTCATTCAGATTAAGCTGGAATTAATAAGACTATTTAAACCACATTTTAATTTAATTTATTTTAAGGGATAAAAAGCCCCTCCAGCCTAACACAGGCTTCTCTTCTAAATTTCACTTATTAGCTGTTGAATGATTGAGGAATATATGGTAAGACTATCTTAGTGCCATTTTTTTGTTAAAGTAACATCACCTTTTTGTATCACATTTGCTATATTTGGAACTACAGACTCATCTGTTGTCTGCAAGAAAGTTCTCTTCCCTTCCCAAAAGCCCAAACTATTTCCTAGATAACTAGTTGCCCATAACTACATCTAAAGTCTTTATCACAAGAAGTTCTAATTATGGTGAAAGTTATTTAGTAGTCACTTACTTTACTCTCCTTGCCCTCAGCACAACAATCAAGTGGATATTTCCCCCCCCACCATATTCCAAACAAAACCTTTTTCTATGTTTCTTTTTTCCTTGAAAAAAAAAAACCCTGTTAAAAAAAACCAACACAAAACAACTCCCGCCCCCCCCCTCCCATCTCCAGTCCTGCTTCTATCCTATAAGGACAGGGGTTACCTGTAGAGGCCGAAGTAACGGAGCTTCTTCATGAGGGCGTAGTAGGTGTTGTGAGGAGGGTACCAGCTGTAGACCTCCTTCTGTTTGGCCAAAGGCTGCTCACTGAATAACTTCACTACTTTCATAGATTTTGAGTCTGTTGGCCGCACAACTTCTCCAAATATCTGAGCGCTCAGCCGGGCCATTCGAAGGGCATAACTGGAAACATTGGACATCTCCCACGGAAGGGTGGGCACACGGACACACAGACCTTCCTGCAAGAAGAAGCACAAAAGAGCCACAACTCTAAGATGACTGAGTATTGCAAGCTATCCCAAAACTGAGGTAAATGAAGTCACTCACTGTACACCAATCACACGTTTGAAGTTATGCATTCCTTGCATTAAATCAGTCCACTTTTCAGTACCTAATCCTGCATACAGAGAATGTCTACGCTAATTCAGGTACAACTACCTAACTAGGTAACTAATTAGGACACTACAGACAGCAATACAGACTATAAAACTATGCGAAAGACATTTACTATGGCTAGTTCATTAGCAGATCCCAGCCAGCTTGCTTAAGGCTACCTTTAAACTCCAGCCACAGGAACGGTTACGGTGTGAACTCTGCCAAAAAATGGTGCCCACTGCGATGCCGCTGACTTCTACACAAGCACAAGGTAAGACAGCACTTACAACATACCGAGGAAGCAAACTGATAGTTTTTATCCCGAAAATTTCTCATCCTATTTAAAGCATTGTATAAACACTGTTACCCAGTTAATTTAGGAAAAAAAAAAAAAAAAAAAAAAAGGCCTATTACCTCTAAATAAAATCATTTTTCTCTATATGAATCACATAAATCTTTCCCATCTCAACTCCCTTCCCTTGATCATTTGCATCTGCTTTTTCTTCATTCACTTTTCAGTCTCTCCCGGTATCTACTCTTAAAAAGAAAATAATCATTTCCCCATGGTAGATTCTTTTTCCCAAGAAAACTGCACATCCGCAGCTTTTTTCAGTTATCTCTCACCTAAAGAATCTTCTGCAGCAAAAATGCTGAGGACAAACCCATTGTTATTAGGCCACCAGAGACAACATCCAAGCTCTCTTAGAGGAGTGTGGAGGAGGATTTTCTCTCAGCTTTCCTACCCCTCCCCATTTTTTCTTTTCTTTGCCTCTTTTCTTTACTCTTTCTTTGCAGAATGGGGTGTAATAGACAAGAATAAGTGTCCCATAATCCTGTACTTGAAGCTGTATGCTGCCTGTACTGTGTCTTTTTGAATAAGTGATGCCATGAGTCTCCAGAGAAATTAAGTGGGGTTCGTTCAAGTGCACCACACTTATGTTACAGTTTAAAAACCTTGTTTTAAGAAGTACTGCACAGCTGATCCCAGAAGATGAGCATAAAAAATTAAGGAGCATAGAGCACGGACAAGAGTCTTTAGCAGGACAGGACTAAGTCCATTTTAGTATGATAACAGGGAGCCTGTTGTTTAATAATACAAATCTGGAGTATTTATAACCTCACTGAGATACACCTGCCCACTGGAGGATCTGATGTACAACTTGGTACTTTGATTTACTCCTGTTAGCAAAGGAAGCGGGGAAAAAAAATAATCAAGCATGAAAATAAAACAAGTAATGTAAGCCAAAGAGAATAATGGAAGGAGTAAAAGATGGGAAGGCAAAATATCAGATCTCAAGGCAACAGGCCTACTGTGAGAAGAGAGAATCTCTTAAATGATTACCCGTCAACACTTTAGCTTGAGCATCTATTACGTGGGAGAACGTTCGCTAGGTTTCTAAATCATCCATTTACAAAGTCATCCCAAAGAGCCAGTCTTAATGCCTACATTCAAAGATTGCGCAACATTTGTCCCCAGCAGTCTTCCTCGCATCATCACTTCAACTCAACCACAAAGCTTGCTTAATCTCTCCCAACCGCAGCCTTAAAATGAAAATCCCTTTAGCTTCTAAATGATGCAAACCAGCGGTCTGAAGATAACCTGCTTTTCACTTCAGAATCACTTAAGGAATCTAAATAGCCCAAGCCAAGGCTGAAGACCTCCATTAATCCCTGGAAGTCTAAGAGCATCTCAGAGGTAAGAAAGGCCAAAGCTACAAATTCCCAAGTGCCAGAGCTACCTAAAGCCTGTTTTCAGATGACCTCGGATTCTCTGAGATACTACCAGAACAATTTTGGTCTTGTCATCTACAGCGATGATATTTTCAGAATCACTTTACAGGCAGTTAGCACACCTAAACCAAAAGCAAAACGACCATGTAGCACGGCCTCTTCACCTGCTCCCCACTCCTCACTGCTATGCAAAGCCTAGGCTGGTTTTTTCCTTCCTGACCTGCTAGCTTGTCTTAGACCACTTCCTTCTCATTCAGCATATGCCAGCGCTCAACTTTCAGTTTCCAGAACGACTTTCTTTTTTTCCAAGCCCGCAGCGGGCAGAGAAGGCTGCCCCGGGCCACCGCCCGGCCAGGGGGGCACTGCAGACGGGCAGGGTCCAGCGCAGCCCCCCAGCGAGCCCTGCCGCCGCCAGCTCCGCGGCCTTGCTTCTCCCCAGGGGACAAGCGCGGCCCCCCCCCCGGGCGTGCTCCGGGGTAACCGCCGCCAGCAGCTCCCCGCTGTCAGAGGCCCGCGCAGCGCGGGCCGGGATCCCGCCTCAGCGCCCGGGATGCGGCGCACGCTCGGCCGAACCCCGCACGGGCCGAGCGCCCGGAGCCCATTTCCCCCTTATCTCTGCTCACATCTCCAGGTCCCCCTCGGCCCGCCGGGGCGGCGAGAGCAGGCTGCCGTGCCACCGGTCTCCGCTCACCCCTCCGCCCGCCCCGATCCCCGCCAGCGCCCCGAGCTGACCCGCGGGAGAAGCGGCGCCGCAGGGCCGGAGAGCGACGGAGAAGGTCGGAC
>JAAGNO010028227.1:0-15908 GCA_033439905.1 Ceryle rudis | reverse complement strand
AAGGCGGGGCTAACCCCTTTGCTGAGAGAGGTAGGTCGAGCCGTTCGTCAATTTTTGTTCTCGGGCTGCGGCCCGGCAAATTCGCACCTCGCCGGGAAGGGGGGGGCCGCGCAGGCCGGGGGCAGCGCGAGGCCGAGGGCGGGGCCGGGAGCAGCCCCCCCAGCGGCGCCTCCTCCTCGGGGGTTCCCACCCTGCGGGCCGGGGGCTCCAGCGACGGCCTCTCGGGGGGCTCCTGCGCCTCGGGGGGGACGGAGACGGGGACGGGACCCCCCCGGCGCCCCCCCATCCTCAGCCAAGCCTGCCACTCCCTCTGCCCGTGGCTGCGCACCCGACGCGCAGTGAGCAGACGGCAGCGGCGGGCAGGCAGGATGAGACCAGCGTTAATCATTTCCGTGCCACTCTCCACGAACGCAGCAGCGTGCAGCCCGTGCCGCTGCCAAGTGCCATGCACGGCGGAGGATAGCACAGGCGTCCGGCTCTGCGCAAAGCTGCCTGTTCAGCAGAGGCAAACCGCTGCTGAGAGCAGGTCCCTCCGCTGATGAGAGGTGCCAGCTACGGGCACGCTGGGACAGGGCACAGCGAGCCATGCTCCCACCTCCTGCCTCCTCCTGCACACACGAACCGACAGCACCTCGCTGAAAAGCCTCCCCAGGCAGGCCAGCAGCCAAGGGGTTAAAGAGCCTCGTTATTCCTTTCATACCCAGGCTCCACTTATTTGCAGAGTGAATTTCCCAGAAGCCAAGGCTTTTTACTAGTGGATCTGCTGTAGAACCATGTTATTATAGATTGCAAGTTCCTTAAAGGTCAGAGAACACAATACAATTGAATCATAATAGTGAGCATAGCGACTTGGTATTTTACTACAAAAACCCATAAAGCAGACAGTTTGTTGCAGAGAAACATACGTTGTATAATAAAGTCAGCGTAATTGTCTCCAGAAACAAACAATCAGTTTACGAGAAAAAAACACTCCGGTAATTGTAGGTCCTCGGTGCAGCCGGCGGGGCCAGGCACCGCAGGGTACCCGGCGCAGGGACTGCACGTCTGTATTTCGCAGTTTAGGTTACAGTACCTAAATGCATTGCAGAAGACCTCGTAGGGAAATAAACAATTTCCAAGTGTATTGTTGAGAGACAAATATTCGATACTTCATTTAATGTATGGTTTGCAGTTAGCGGTTAATCTAAGACAATGCCGAGCGGGCCGTGTTTCACACCGCTATTAAGGAAATGCAGAATTGATTGTGAGATGATTGAAGATTTCTGCAGAGCACAATTCCCAAGTCCGTGATGACCCCTCTTTTTTTTTTCTAATTTGCCTGTAATCTACTCAGACAAATCCTTTTATCACGTTTATTTCCTCTCCAAGTTACAACTGGTGTGATTAATCACTTAACTTTGCAGTCCTACTTAGCCTGCTGTACGCTCTAATATTTCTTCCTTTTAAAATGGTTTTCCATCCCAAATAAACATTTCCTTTTTAAGCCCCTTTACTTTGTCCCACTGAAACTTGCTATTAATAACCAGTGAAAGGTCTCCGCAGGACGTGCCCAGCCCGTCCCAGTTTCACAGTCCTTTGGGGCACTGCTCACCTCCCCGCTCCCCGCTGCAGAGGGGCTCAGCCTGCCCATGGGGAGAGGAAAAGCACAAACCTCCCTCTCCAAAAAGTCAGGCGCTTGTCAGACCCTGGGGGGTCGCAGCTGCTCTGCCAGCCTGGAAATTCTCATTTGGTTCTAGATTTAATCTTGTAATGAAAAAGGAATTGGAACCAGCACAACTGTTTTAACCTTCCCTAGTCACAGAAAAGGGAGGAAAAGTAATTTAAAAAAAAAAAAAAATTGAATACACAAAGCCACGTCTTCTCTCATCCACCTTTGACACCCACGTCGGCTCTTCGCCGTCCGGGGGAGAGCGGAGGAGGAACGCCAGCTCTCGGCTCCCTCGCCGAGCGTGCCGCTGTGTCCCAGCCAACAGCAGCGAAACACACGCAGAAAAGCAATTAGATTTAAATCTAGTTTCCTCTTTCTACCTCGCCTTTCTCTTCTCTCTACTTAGATGCTCTTCAGTGTTGTAACTAATATGATTTGTGTTTAGCACAGTGTGAAACAAGAATGATTTATGGGTCTGTTAGCATTCCACAGCTACCTGACGCCATCTCAGCCCCCCAAAAGGGCACTCCAAGAGCAGATTGACGAGAGAATTCTGGCATTACATGTAATTATTTGTATACCCTGCCCACGTAATCACTGTTATTCTGGCTCTCACCATGCCTGTATGCTTTCCTTATGCCCTGCTGGGCTCTGCCTTGGGAGAAAACAAGACCAGGACCTTTGGCCAGCCCCAGCTGCCCTGGCTGCTGCCCACGCTGAATGGATCTGCTGGGCTCAAATTGATGCTTCAGCTCAGATTAACTTGTGCCTTCACTAAAACAAATACGGGCTCAGCCTCTGCATTTCATTACCAACAGCTAATGCAAAGACTCTCTGCTTGGGAGCCCATAAGACCCAGTTCCCCCAGCTCACTCGGGCTGGCTCGGTGACTTGGGTGCCAAAGTCCTATTGAAAGTCTCTGGGATGGGTCAAATTTTACCGTGGCTTCCAGGAGCAGCTCCGTCAGTGATGGTCCCGTGCCTCTGCGCCAGCAAGTGCCCTTCATTAATTCTTAATGCTGCCCCAAGTACATCGACGTCCTCCCATGCTGCAGCCCGCCTTGTGCAGGGGCACGCAACCAGCACAGCTCCTTCCCTGCCGTCAACACATAACAAGAAGCCAAATGAAATAATGAAAGAAACTCATTTTAATGCCACAGAGGGAATTGTTTTATTGCTAAAGCAGCAAATAGAACTAATTGAATCCGCTAGAGAAAAAAAAAAATAGATGCGAAGGAAAGGAAAGGAGAGAAGAGGTGCAGTGCACAGACAGAAAGGGCGAACCGGAGCCTGAATATTCATGGGCCTGGAAACTGCAAATCCTTGAATGCAAAGTATCTTCATAACTGATAATACTGCCAATGGTGATGCACGCACCGTGCTCGGAGAAAGGAAGATGGGGATGTTTGCATTGATGAGATTTTTTTTGTTAAGTAATATTATGGAACAAATTCTCTGGTTCATTAATCTGCTCTGCACCTCTCTGGTAAAACAGAAGAGCCTGGGAGCGAGGACTGGGGCCAGCACGATTCCCACCAGGAGCCAAGCGCAGGATGAGGTGCCCCAGCTGCCCACGTCCTGCCTGCCTGTGGACACCAGCACCCCAAGGAGCTCCAGCCCCCACGGTCGTGGGCAGCAGGCACCCCTGGGACCATCCTGCTGCCTGGCAGGGATGGCCAGGCAACTGAGCTCTGCCTGACGGACCAGGGGCTGCGGAGGTGGCTGTAACCCCACCCCTGCTGGGCTGAGCATGGGCCAGCATGGCTGCGGAGCTGGGGTACTTCATCCCAAATCACATCCCATGTCACATGCCCTCATCACAAGCTTTTAAGCTCATTGTTTTCACTGAACCTTAATTTTCAGTGGCAACATATATATTAACATAGGGGGTGCATTTTAATTAAGGCAGCATTCATGTTCTTCATTACGATACTAAGTCATCCAGCAAGAAACACCGTGGATATAAATCTCATTAATGAAGGAGCTGCCTCTTCTGCACTGTACGTTTAAGCACAGGGGCACCAGCGTAAAAAACGACTGTTCCATGAAGTGCAAGGGGGTGCTCTGGGAGAAAAACTGGATTAGAAATGCAGTTTATACTCTGAAGGGCACACAACATTCATTCAGCACCACCACAAGCATGGGTCCCAGTCTGCATCCCAAAGGCAAAGCAAACAGCCTCTCGTACCTCAGTCTGCTTTCCCCCCCCATAAAAACCCAAGGCCCAGCTGGGCTGCACAGGTTTGCTGGTGGGATGCACAGTGCCCAGGCTCTTCCCGGACCCTGATGCCATGGGTGGGAGGGGAAGGTCTGCAGCAGAACACACACACCCCCCCACACCCCCCCCCCCATGACAGGAGCTACAGGACTGGGGGGCCTCTATCCACCATGAACTGGTGCAAGTCACTGGGCACCCAGCACTGGTGGTATCACAGGGCTGAGTTCATCCCATGCTCACTGGAGAACAGAGCCACAGGTTGAAATCCACCCCCCTGGAGAGCTCCCCAGGCTCTCCCAATGCCAGCATCCCCCATCCTCATCCTCTGGGCCCAGCAAAGGCCTCCAAGCTCTCATCCTCCTGTGACACGCTCCGAGCATTAGCAAAAGTTAATAGGGGGCATTGGCAGAGCCATGCTGGCAGCCCCTCGCCGGGTTACCCAGGGGAAGGACCTCAAACCATGCAGCAGAAGACTCCCATCCACCACGGTGCCCTGGGGAGACCTTGGCCGGCAGGAATCCCCACTCCCGAATTCATCACCCCACCGCAGGCAGCAGCTTTGAACTTAAACATTAATAAATGAGCTCCTTAAACACGCTGGGAAAGCACTTTCTCACTATTGCCTACTGCAAAAAACGGCTGAGGAGTTTCTGCTCAGGTTTTCCAAATGAACCAGCCCATGGCAGACACACGGATGGTCTCCCACAGAGACAACCGCATCCCAGGACGAGAGCGTTTCAGAATATTATGTGGGAACAGGGTAATAATAAAACACCTTGATGTAACTTAACCAGCAGTGGCTCTATCAGAAAAGCCTGTAATGATCTAATAACACATTTCCCCTGCTGCCACTCCAGCCTCAAGAAATCCAGAGTAGTTTGAGCCTTAAATCCATCCCAGCTCTTCCTTTGTCATTAATTGTTAGGCTATTTGTATTACATGTTCCACATACCAAATAGACTCCAATTTCATGGTGGGCTAGACTGCAGAAATGCCTCTTTTAATCTTTTTAATTCTAAAGTAGTATCAAACTTTAATATTTTCTAATGGAGTGTACATTTACTCACATCTAACAATATCACTACAATTTAGGAGCAATAAAAGTCAAGCTCCCGTCTGTATGATAAGCTTGCAGCTTTATTTCCAAAGTTCAATCAGTTAACCTAGGAGAGCAATAGCTTCCCTACAATGAGTAATGATGCAGAATAATATTTAGATAGAGATAAACTCTTTTTGCATAGGAAATTGCATTACAATTTGCTGGGTCTTAGAAATTCTCAGCAAGATGCTTTAGTTTACCAATGAAGTTATTGCCTCAGGCATTTTTCCACAGTGCTTTGATTTTTTCAGGGCTTTCTAGAGGATTTTGAGCTGAGTAAGGAACCTTTACTGCTCCTGATCCAGGCGTGTGCAGCAGACCCAGTAGCACTCCCTGTGCTCTCCTCCCGCACTGGTTCACCCGGCACTGACCACGCGCAGAGGCTGAACAGCATCCTGCAGAGTGGCTGCGGGAAGGGACCAGACCCTGTCCCGGGCTCCCTGCCCCTCACAAGGAAGGGGCGGGGTGGGTGCTGCACATGTTGCTGGCCAGGGACTCCCAGGACTCCCCTGGCACCCTGGGCTCTGCAGAGCTCTCGCCTCTTCAGAGGCAGCTCCCTGGGACTGGGACGGGCACACACACACACGCACACACACACACACACACTCACACACACACTCACTTAACAACAGCAATGGCAGCAGGTACCAGGCCAGCCTGGATTCCTCTCATTAGGCCAGGCATTTAATTTACCTTGGGCGGCCATTAACGAAGACTGGAAAGCACAAATAGTGTCAGGTGCCTCCCCTCCACTGCTGGACCCTGGCCAGGGTGAATCGCCCCTGCCCATGGCATCCAGTACCAGCCACTGTGCTCACATCTGCCTCCACACCAGATAAAGCCCCCTCCCCATCACGCTGCCCAGCTCCCCCCGGACTCATGCCCAGCTGCCAACAGCAGCATTTGCCTTTCTGCTTGTTGTGACGGCTCAGGTAGAAGAGGCAGAGCCCTTTCCTGGGGTACCTCTGCATCTGCTGGCCCTGCAGGTCCCAGCACCATGGAGCAGCAGGGCAGTGGGGATTTGGGATTAAATAGGTTTAAATAAATAGCCCAAACTGAGCCGGGAAGCGCGAGTGCTGATGGTTCAAGCGAGCGGCATCAGGATCAATGCTGGTGCTCCCGGGGGGGACAGACCCAGTGGGGATGAACCAAAGCCCAAATAAAGATCTCCAGCAGCAACAACTTCAGGATCCATGGTGTGCCACCAGCATCTTGCGAGTCAGCGCTGTGGACCTAAAAGGGTCAGTCTGATTTTAAACAAGTGAGATTGGAGCCAAATAATTCACAATTAATAAGGTGCCCCCGTGACGCATGGAGTGAGGTGACTTCTCCTGTTGCATCTGGGCCTAAGAATCCCCCGGGGTACCAGAGGAGCCCCGAAGCCTCCGAAGCTGAAGCCCTCTCCCGGTTGGCATTACCAGCTCAGGTGGTTTTGTCTTCTCCTCAGCTGGGTGATGGCAGCTCATGCTGTCAGCTGCTGAATCCAAAGGCAGATTTCACACACGCGGCTGACGTTGGCTTTCCACGAGCGTGCTTGCCGCTTGGCTTAATTATATGAATGTCCATCAAGAGTAAATGCAGAAAGGGCAGAGCTGAGGCTGAAATAAAGTTATTTGCAGATGTGGATGAACACTAATAGAAAGCATATTATATTACTGTGCCCATCTCAATGCAAGATGAAAGAAAATATGCTCTAAAACAGAGGAGAGCTGCAAATTCAGGCTACCAGAGCACTGGTGCTCCACTCGGATCCAAAGTGATTACCCGCTAATAAAGGAGGGGGCCCAAGTCCCCTCCAGCCTGGCTCTGGAGGGAATGGAAATCAGATTTTGGCTTGAGACGTGTTACAGCAATCTCCGCAATACAAAATAAAGTCTGGCAGATGGAGTTATTTTTATCCAAAGTCAGTCCTGTTTAGTAGGTCCGTGACTATAACTGATGTCCCGTTGCTATTTCCTCTTCCCCCTGGTCCCCCTGCCTCAGTTTCTCAAGGCACTGATGAGATTGGAGCAGACAACCGTGGGTATATTTTGAGAGAATCCTACATTACTTAGCTGTAAAAATCAGTTGTGAATTTTGCATCCACCCTCAGCATTTGGCCTGTTTATATTGCCAAATAAATTCTTTAAAGAAGTACTGTACTTCACAGGAGAGCTTGTCAAGGTAAATACCTTCATTTACATAAAATGTGACTAGCAATTGAAATGTTAAAGCCATAAAGAGCAAGTTTATGATCCATCCTTGATGCCTGGATGTATAATATGACAAGGGGGAAAATAGTGAGCCTTGCAGCGTTTACTAAATTGGTGTGTTGACTCTGGGCATGGAAATGGGAGATTTGGAAAAAAAAAAACAAAACCCACAGTTGGAGGGGTTTCTGAGGTTGAGTTTTTTTGGTTTTTTTCTCTTTTTTTTTTTTTTTCCATAAATATGACTCCTTTCCACAGCCTTCAAACAGTTGGCTCTTAAACACTTTCCTTTAGCTTGGAAACAGCAGCTACCTAAACAAACAGACGGCAGGAACCTACGTGGGAAGGGGCTCCCCAGCACGTGGGGATCCTGGGATGCTCGCCTCAGGTCACGGGAGGACAGGACCCTGGCCAGGGTGGGCACAGGACCCTGGCCACGCACTCGCATGCACCACTGTCCTCTGAAAGAGTGGAAGTGGAGAGCGATGTCCCCGCATCATGACACACGGCTGAGGTCCAAGAAGCGGCTCCTGCAGCCCACGGTGCTGGGGAGGCTGAGCTGCTCCCACATGGGGCACAGGGACAGATCCTGCCCAAGTCTCTCTGCCTCCCACGCCCCAGGAGCAATGCCAAGGCCACACTCTGTTGAGGCTGACCCCCTGCCGCCTTTGCTCCAAGCAGGAATTTCTCACAGTGATTGAAAAGACTTATAATTTAGGGTTTTCTTTCAAACTTTTTAGAAGGGAGGGGAAACCAATTTAAACCACTTCAAATCCTAAATAATACCTTAAAAAAAAAAGTAAGAAGGATAAAGCAGACTGCTGCCTACATACATACCACAGTGAAATTATAATATCCACACTTAATGCTCTGGAAAGTTTCTTCGTGCATGTTCCTCACCTGAACTCAGTACGAATGTTCCAGCCATTCATTCATACTCGTACCCTTCTCAATTCATTGAAACCACTTCAAGCAAAAATCATTTGAAAGAAATTACCTCTGTGTATTGCACCACAAGCAGTGAGCAATGTCCCACATGAGCCTCTCCAGCCCCCAAAGCAATAAAATTTCTGCTGAAGTGCATGATATAATGACTCTGGGAAAAGAAGTCCCCATGACAACAAGAGGTAAGAGAAACCCATGAAAAGCAAAAGACTCCGACCTCTCTCAATACAAGGTGTCACCAATTTGTACTGGAATTTTCACTTTGAAAATCAAAAGCCTTTGTCCATAACTTTCTCTGAGAACCTGTTGTTCCTCCTTTGCTAGTCTGGGCTTCGAACAGAGCTGAACGAGCCTCTCTAAATCAGAAACCGAGCAAGGGTCAGGCTCATCATTTAAACACACGAATGCAACCAACTGACTCTCTGCCTTTCTCTTCTCCAAGGGGGCTGTTTTTCCTCACGCCTATTTTGGGGGTTTTCTGTAGCACCTACATGCTTCAGCAATGCTGCATTCACATACAGAGCAAAGCTCACAAACCTTGACACAACAAATCACACTTAAATCATTATCAGCAAAGCACTGGAGCATTTACTCAGTGGATTATCGAGCAAAGTCCTAGAGAAAGAGTGTTCTTGAAAATGGAGCACAAGGGTTAGATTATTTCAGGACTGGCAACAGGTCAGTTCCCTACGTGCTCCAAGGGACCTGCTCTCACAGCATTCCAGCATGGCAGGGGTTGGAAGGGACATCCAGAGATGATCTGGTGGACCCCCCTGCTCCAGCCAGCAGGGTCACCCAGAGCAGGGGGCCCAGCAGTGCAGGGTCCAGGCACCTTTGGAATCTCTCCAGAGAAGGAGACTCCACAACCTCTCTGGGCAGCCTGGCACAGGCTCCCATACCCTCACACCAAACAACTTTCTCCTCCTGTTCAGATGAACCTTCTGGGTTCCAGTTGATGCCCACTGCCCCTTGTCCTGTGGCTGGGCACCACTGACAAGAGTCTGACCCCATCCTCTTCAACATCCACCCTTTAGACATTGATCAGATCCCCTCTCAGTCTTCTTCAGACTAAACAGCCCAAGGTCCCTCAGCCTTTCCTCATAAAAGAGATGCTCCAAAATTTATCAGAGGAGACATCTCCAACAGCTTGGCTGTTTTTCTGAGTCCTGGGTTCACAACCCACCCACGCACTTGTGCTTGGGGTCCTCCCACTCACAGGGCCTGGGCACACACTGAGGCTGGCAAGGGGAGCAGAGGTGGACCCAGCTGGGTGCAGTGGTGGGACGTGGCCTGAGCAAGCAGTGCCAGCCATACCCCGTCCAGGAACAAGCAGGGCAGGTGCCTAGGGGCTTCAGAGCATGGCTGTACTGCCCCTGCTCTCATGGCTCTCTTGGCACCATGTGCCAACCACTGCCTGCAGACAAACACCTCTTATCCAGCAGCAGCAGCAGGGACCAGCTCTGCAGGAGCGGGCGCTCTGAGCTCTCCCCGTCAGCGTGTTGTCCCTCACACTTCTCTCACTCTCTTTGCAAGAGGAACAAGCACAGCATGGAGGGGGTGCGGGTGCTGAAAGCAGATGCCATTCCCATGGCTACAGTCAAGTATCCTGTGGATAACCATCATCAGGTGATAAAACACTGCAAAGAGACCTGATTCATTTCTGCATCCCATCCCTTGAGCTGAAATCACATGGAAAGACTGGGAGAAGACTGTTGCCCAGCAAGGGTGTATGGTGGGCTCCCCTGTCCCAGTGCACAGGGCAAGGGGAAGAGGCCAGGAGACCTCCAGCTCTGGCACACAGTGCATTCACTCCAGTAGCTCTGGGTACAGAAGAAAATCCACGCTGGAGTGGCCTCCCTCCAGCCCCCAGTCAAGTGAAACATGGTGACTGACCCACAAAGAGCCCAGCCACCCACTCACAGCCTCCAGCCCGTAACCCAGCCCAGCCCACACCCTCCACCAGTTTCACCAGGAGCCAGCCCCGGGCATCAGAGGGAGGGAGGTGCTGCACATACGTGCTTGCTCTGCACGGGAGACTTGGGTTAGAAAAAGCAGTGCACGCGTAGGTTCTAACCCAGACCTAAAGGTTTAGGAAAGGTGAAGGGGACAAGGCATTGAAGGAGCAACGTTACACAGAAATATTTGTACAGTCTTCAGCCCAGATTAATCCCCATGCTCTGGATCCACAGAGGAAGGCAGGCAGCTGAGTCACTACATTTCAGCAAAAGCCAACTCACAGCAGGTCCCAGAAAGAAAATCAATACTCTTCCCCTAAGTTACCAGAAGTGCAGAGGGCACAGTACACTGAGAAGGCCTTCTGCAGAGAAATACAGCAGTTACCAGGCTTCTGCAGCGGTGACGGTCATTAGCAGCAAACCCCGATCCATCCGTCCACTGCAGGTGTCCTGCAGTGCCCATCTGCACGGCCTCGCAGCGCCAAAGGACGCAGTTTGATTTTCTGAACATCCCGAGCTGATCGCAGAGGCACAAGCATTGCCCAGCAACGCAATTACAGCTCACAGCGAGGGTCACACCGTGTGGGACCGGGGCTGAAATAGCCCCAAGCTATTGCTGCCTAACAGCTGCTCAGGGATGCTGCAGGGACAGGGGAGTCTCATCACACCTCCTCAGACACAACCGGCAGCCGCAGTGGCAAGAGCCAAATGCTCAGTGGTGGGATCAGCCCGGTGCACACAACGGCAGCCCCAACAGCCCCCAGATCAGCGCAGGAGAGCAGGTGAGACAGGAGCAGCCCCCAGGAGGAGCAGAGCCTGTCGCAGCAATAACAGTGCACAACAGCCACTTTCCGATACAGACGAGTCTAATGTCCCCGGGGACATGACTGAGAGCGCTGGCTCCGCAGCCACAGCCACCTGCTCCTTGGGACCACCGGCTCGAGAGCACGTGTTTATTACTGGGAGAAGAGCACTCTGTCACGGCATTATCCATTATTTGTATGAGGGTAGCAGTCATGGAATATCACATGGGCCCAACCATTAGGGAGGGCACTCCAAAAAACCCAGACAGGCAGTGAAAATAGCATTAGACATGCAACCCCTTTCATTGCCTGTCACAGTGGCTGCTCCCTGCAGTGGGGCCGCTCCACACACAAAGCTACGCCCCGTGTAAGAGCTCGACGTGCGGAGGCCTCGGGCAGAGCAAGAGGAACGTGGTCTAATTACAGAGACGCTGCCGCAGTTTCTCTGCGAAGGCTCCACTGAGAGGGAGGCAAGGAGTAAAGCCGTGTGCACGTACACAGAGAATTTAACTTGCATTTATGTGGAATCATCTTCAAATCAGCAAACTTTTAAACTCCACAATTTAAGTTCACCACTCTGAGACAGTCTCTTGCATTGTTGAGACCATATTTTGTTAAAACTGCAAACTGGTTTTCAAAATACTGTTAAAAATCCCCAGCTTTTTGCTAAACACCGAGTGTCCAGATAGGCATGAAAGTGTGAATGGACAGATCTGCACCACCCCGTGGTGCTGAGCCTGGGGGCAGCTGGGAACTGTGGGCTCTGAGCAGTGCTCTGCTCAACTCAGAGAGCCACTGCGATGCCAAAGCAATGAGTTCTACTGTGCTGGTCATTCACACAAGCAGATGACCCAAACATTCTGCCCTAGTGCCAAGAGACCCCTGCTTTCTTCACACAACCCCTGAACCATTTCTCCTGTCACCTCCAGACCCGTCACCAGCAGCACCTGAGCACCCAGAGGTGTCCATATCTGCACACGTAACACTGTCCCACCACAGGGACCACTGGCGTGGAGCAGTGTGGCAGCTGTGTGACACCAACAGGGTCACCTGCCCTTCTCCTCCTGCCATGTAAAGCCACACAAGACCACACTGAAACCAGTGCTCCCTGCAGAGAGCCCAGCTCCAGCCTGCCAGTACACAGCCTCTGCCATGGCTGTCGGGCAAGCGTCAAACACTGCGGGCAGATTGCAGTTCCCGTTACCCACAAAATCCTCTCCTGCTTGTGCACCCTTGTTTCACACCCAGGCAAGTGCCCAGGCATATCCCAGATGCTGCTTCTGTTCGACTGGTAATGAGCACTAGCAGATGAAAGCTACATTCCTTTCATGCTCAGAGGCCAAAGCTTCCCCATCATTCTGCTGTCCTTGTTGCATGCTCAGAAAGGCTCTCACAGTTCATATCCAGCTGCGGGGTAGCTCAGGGCAGGGCTCACAGCACGGGCTGTGCCCACTGAGACACGAGCATTGCGCTGGAGCGATCACATCACCCATGCAAATGCTACCGACCCAGCCTGGCCACTGGTCCATGCAGCAAGAGCTGTCCCGGGCTTGCAAGGGGCAGGGGACGCTCGAGCACTGGCCCAACACCAGCAGCAGTTCCTGCAGGGGAGGATGGCGTGTCCTGCGCTTTAGAAGGAATGAGTGGACAAAAGAGTTGCCAGCCACTTCCAAAAGCAAGGGAGGTCACCGCTCCTTGCCAGAACGGTCACCCATGGTGGGACCAAGTTCTGGTGTATTGTAAGGTGTGCAGACAGCAAAGTTCATCACCAAAGATAATATTGACTGCCAGGTATCAATGTCCTGGACTTAAGATAGAGAGGTGAAGATATGCAAGTGATACATACACCAGTACGCATACACCAAGTAATACACACCCCACTGCTAACAACAGGAAAGGTTAGAAGTCACTTCCCACGCAGCCTTTAACACCCTGTTTAATATCAGTCAATTTACATTCTGCGTGAACGAATAAAAAAAAAAAAAAAGCAAGCAAGCTAGGAAATGTATCAACAACAACAGTTACTGTACACGGGGGTACAAAGTGCGGTTTAAAGAAAGCTGTATCATTGAACTTGTCCTTCAGAGAGCCCACCACGAGGATGTACGGAATCACAAATTACAATTACACAAACAATTGCAGCAGCACAACACCGACCAATTTAAATGAGCCTTCGTCCCAGTTCATGTCAGTACGTGCGCAGGGAGACCTCAGTTTGGTCATTTCTATATAACCTCTGCCTGCAGAGCTGAGGGAATCCCAGCCAGCCCAGCTTTCACTAAGGGTTACCAGGAACACAGCACAGACTGTGAGGAGCTGGTGTGATGGGCTGGCACGCACTGGTCATCAGGCAGAAAGCTCCACTGGCACCAACTCCAGCCCCTGACCACTGCCCCAATACAGGTCCTGGACATGGTGCCTACAGCTGACTAACCTCAAGGCAGCAAAGATGTGAACAACCCAGCATGGGACACACTAAAGAAATGGTAGCGTTTAGGTGCTGTCTGCATCTTACAAGCAGAGAAACTAGGGTGGGGAAGCTGCTTCTCCTCCCTACAGCTCAGGACTGGAAGATCTTCTCAGTGCTGAATGACAAAGCCAGGAATCCCGAGGGGCTGCTCTATCCTTATTTCACTACATAATAACAAACTTGGCAGTATTAAAAGCTAACCGTTTACAATGCATAAAAAGCAGTGTTATATGCAAAATATAAACAACTGATAGACATCCCAGTAAGGAGATGCTGGTATAAACACTTCAATAGTTGCTTCTTTGCTTAAAGAAAATTGACATTTCTGTGGATATGAGCTCCAATTACTGTACCCGGGACTCAGCTGCAGGCAGGCAGCCCTTGGTGCACTCAATCAGGGAATCTCTGAGAAGGTCAGGAAGAAATAGCTGCCAGTGTGGATGGAGATCCTGCCCCCCCCCCCCCAGCTCAATTTTTGATCAGTATTTGTACAGCACCAAGTGCACCAGCCCGGCACCAGCACTGGCACTAGCACCAGTACTGCACGGGGGGAAGCCTGTCGCTCCTGCCAAGGCATGTGCGGATCACCAGCACTGTGTGACCTGTGTCCTGTCCCAGAACAGCTGAAAACTTTTGTGGGGAGAGAGAAGAACAACACTGATGAGTTGGGCAGGCATGAAAATGCCTTTAGTTTAAGCAAGCAGGGCAAATCCTCAGGACCACCACTGCAATTAGCAGCTTTATGCCATGGCAAGAGTATCCACCCCCCCAGCCTACGGTGCCCAGGACCCTCACAAATCAGCTCCAACCAAGCCTTTTCTTCTCCCACCTCTTTACCAGTGCAACAAAACACCAGAAAGGAGCTAAACAAACCACAGAGCTGCTGCAGGGATGAAAAATTTCAACAGGCGTTCTGCAAAGGAAACCTGTGTGCGCCTTTTACTCCACGAGAGGAGTTACACCCACTCTCTAGCCCTTTTCTTGTAGCATGACTCTAAAGATGAAAAAGCAGCTGCTTGCCATATTCAGTGCTTGATCTTCTTCTGCCTATTTTGAATAAAGCCAAACCTTTTCATATGCCACTTTCTAGCCTCTTCCAGCAAGTTTCTAAACTTATTTTTCAAGGCAAGACTTTGCTGCAGCAAAATTCAGTAAAATAAGATACCGTGTCTGAAATGACATACATAAACACAATAACCACAGTCAATCCTTTATTCCTCCCCCACGTTAGTGCAGCACACTGAAAACACTTTCAGGGACAAATGCGCTTTCTCAGTACTGATCTCCACTTTTCTGAAGTCCCTCAAGAAAATCCCTCAACATTTTAACAAAGCCAAGTGGGTGCTCCACCAAACAAGTGTTAGAAAGGCTTTCCTCCCACAATTGCCACAGAAAATTGCCTGGAGCTCCTCACATTTAAATGCCGTTGACATGAAGACCGTGAATAGAGTGACCAGATAACCCAGGCAGTAACTAATTTGCTGCCTCTGTATATATTTTTTTCCCTTTCGTCTTCAGAGCAGCAAACAACTACCACATCAAGTGCAACAAAGAGACACATTTTTTTATCAGCTTAGCCACAGGTTACTTCTTACAAAGAAACCGGTATGGGTTGCTTTTAACCGTAAACTACAGAACTACTAGCAATTTGCAAGTTCCACTGATGCACTGCATTCTTTTTAGTTTGAAATTTTTAGAGAGAAGGGGAGAGAAACCCTCAGCCATCACAATCCATTGATTCGCTAAACCTGCCAAGGCACTTAACACTTCATTACTGCAGTCCAGTATTTTCTAATAATCAGGACTTTGAGCGTAAGATTCCCTTACGCTATGCCAGACAACAGCATTTAGAGACTTCTTCACGAGCAGATTTAGATCCTGCCAACAGAAAAAAACTTCCTGACGTGGAACTTGTTGAATGAAGAGTACGTGTTATTTGTGAAGTGAACCCTGCAGCTCGTCTCGAAGCAGGCATCGCTCTTCGCTTCAAAGCCCTCAGCATCACCTGCAACAACTTGCAATCTTGTTTATTTCAGTAATTATTAATTACTGACCTATTTACGCCAAAGTCTTTACGCTAAGTGCAGCTGAACTGCTACGCTCAAATGTTCTGTGCACGGGAGTTAACGAAGAGAGATGTTTTTACACATTTCCTGCCTTTCCATCAACACCTCATTTCAAACCACGGCAGCCGCCGGACGAGGCACGCACCCGGTAGCCCCGGCCTGCCCCGACTGCGCGGTCCGGCCGTCGGGCTCCGCACCCGCCGCAACCCCTCGGCCCCCCGCCGTGGTCCCGGGACCCGCCATCATCCGGTACCCCGCTCCCACCACCCCGCCATCGTCCGGGGCCATCCTGGGGGGGACTGGGACCCCCCGCCCCATAGTCCTCCGGTACCCCAGGGGCCCCCCTGTCCCGGCGCGCGGGGGCAGACACAGACCCACACACCCCGCCCCCCAGGACCCGACCCACACAGCCCCGACCCACAGATCCCGACCCACAGGTCCCTGACCCACAGACCCTGACCCACAGATCCTGACCCAGAGAGTCCCACCCCATAGATCCCGGCCCACAGGCCCCAA
>JAAGNO010028226.1:24462-41121 GCA_033439905.1 Ceryle rudis | reverse complement strand
ACCGTGGTGCGCAACAGTGCAGTGAGGTCGTTGGTGTGGTTCTTCTAAATGTGGAAAAAAAAAAAAAAAAAAACAAAAAAAAAAAAAAAAAAAAAAAAAAAAAAAAAAAAAAAAAAAACAGGCTTCATTTTCCACTGAGGTAAATTCAACATCTGTTCATCGAGCTCTGTTTTTAAAAACAAATTTCAGTGAAGTTAAAATAACATCATCTGACAAAATCATTGAGAAGATATTTATATTCCTTACCATAGTAGGGGGATATAGCGTGAGGTTTAAAATATCCTGCTTTCTCCTTTTCATGAGCATCTATGTCACTTTGCCAGCTGAAATGGTCTTAAAATCTTCTTTACAGAGAAATTGAAACCTGCTTGGCTTCCACACACACACCCCCCCCACCCCCCCACCCCCCATTCTCTAGATGCAAAGTACCAAAAAACCAGCAAGTACAGCATCAAACTGTAGCTGCTAGGTAGTATAAGCATTTCACTTCATCCTATGCAGCATTTCTTAGGAGGGTCATTTTGAGAAGAAAGATCTCATGGCACAATTTTCCTCCTGCTTTAGGAAGTGTCTGCACTTTTTTAGCATATGTCTATGCATTTATCTGCTTTTGCTTATATTACAAAAGCAAAGGGGAGATAAGGTAGGGGGAGTATACCCAGTAAGTTACCTGTGTTTCTTGCAAATGTACAATAACTTTTTTTCAGCACTTTCTTTTCTGTTCTAGGTATTAGCAGCTTGGGAAACAGAGGTCTGTGGTGTTTGCTGTGTGTCTATAAGCTGTTGGGAGAGTGGAATGAATATTAGTTTGATTATATAGGGTCCTATTTGTGTTCCTAAGTTACTCATTTATTATAAGGACAGGTTCTGGTGTGCACTAAACACACATTTGCATGATTGAATGTGTTATTGTGCTTCCAAATGCCTCTCTCTGTCTGCAGTTATTCATGACCACATGATCTAGTGGCTAGAGGGGGAGGCTATGAGTCTGCAGGCAATAATTCTTGTACCAGCTCTACCACTGCTTCATCATATGACACTGGGAAATCACTCGGGGCGGGGGGGGAGGGGAGAGACGGGGGATGAGTAGAGGTGACAGTAGTTAAGCAGATATCTTACTGATCTACAAAACAAAATACTAACTACTTTTACTTTACTATGTAGAAGAAATTCTCTGAATACTTGTACACATATATGAATATTTTTCTGTGCTTTGTGGTCTAGGCAACAATGCCTTACTAATAGAGCAGAAACTCAATGCCTTTCCTGTTACATGGTTCAGAGCAAATTTTGGAAATGAAGATGTTTTGTGCCTGAAGTACATCGGAGGAGCCAGGATAGCTGGCACTTACACTCAACCTAATCCAAATGGAGTGGCTTTTTTTAACAATTTAAAAAAAACATACCAAACAACATACTGGTTGTATATTGAAACATTTTCCTGAGGGACAGTGAAAGGAGATTAGAATCATCTACAGCATGATACCCTTGGGGATGCTGTGTATTGCCTTGTTATTTTCCTTTGTGAAACAGAGAGATTAATGGAATACAGTCAATCTGGTCATTCTCATCGAAGAATGAGACATGTGAGAAGTAGTTGGAGGTAATACAAATATGTTATGAGGATATACACAGTGCTATAACTTTATTGCTGCTTTGGTCAACTTAAAAGACTTGCCTGGTGCAATTTCACCATCGTTTTAATGGTTGATGTTGGCCACTACCAGATGAAACAATAGATTAGCTGAATCTGAGCTGTGGCCATTCTTTTTGTGGCCTTATTCACCTCTACTTGACAGTTTCACATACAATGAAGTGAAAAAGTCTTTTTTTGCTTGACTTTTTAATTCCCTGCACCCTCAGCCTTTGTAATAACATATCGCAGTGTCAAGACTTGATTAATTCAATGAATTATAGCAGAACTGGAGCTGTCAAGAGTTTGCCAGTGTGTTTTGATTGATATTCAATTACTTTTCATGTAAACACCCATGATTTTAATGTCCTTATTTTCTAAAGTTTTTTTTCTGAAAGAAATCTCTGGGATCCCATCAGTGAAAGAGCCGGAGTAACTACAGTGGGTTGCTCACACAAGTGGCACAGTGGTGATTAGAATACAGTGTCTGTACATCTATCTGATCATACCAGTTGATCTCTCTGTGGGCTATGGATTTCTAGTGCAATACAGAGCAGATATGAGCCCTTGAGCTGACTGTGGATTCCTCATTCACAGTACTGAGCACTTCTCTAATAGTTCCAACATCAGTGATGATTCCACGCTGACCCTTCAAGGAGTGAATGCTTTATGTACCCTTAGTGACCAATATGATAGAAGCAAATCTTTCTTTTCTTGAAAATTCTACCTGAGGGAGAGCCTTACAAATGTCAATTTAACACTTGAGAACAAAGCTGAATATAGTCAAATCTGGTAACATATTTTTCAGGATGTCATCCAAATGTCAGTTATTGATAAAAAACCCCACTCAACTAGTTCTTTGACCTTACATACTTAGTAAGCAAAAGGATCAAAAATGCACATGTGTTGTACCCGGCCACTTGGAAATTAACTGCAGTAAGTTCTGCACTTGTTGCTTTTTTTTTCTTAATAAGGTGCTCTTAGAGATTTAATGAGGTCAAATATTTCCAACTCTACTATGAATTAGTGGCAGAGGCTTGATGATTGTAAACCAACAGATTTATCTACAAGGCTAAAAAGACAGAAATCTCTAGAAGGCAGGATAATCACAGGATGACTTTTGAAAGCCTTTGTCAAAGATGAGTCCTCCATCTTACCAAGCAACATCTGACCAGAATCTGCAGTTAACTTCTAAAGTTAACCACCACGTTTCTATTTCTTGCACAAAAGATTGTTGAATATTTTGCTCTAAAAATAATGGTAAATTAATCTACTTAATCTTCTTTATGCAGCTTTGGGATTAACCCACCAGTGCATTATGTATATCTGTCAAGTATCTTGGAATTCTTAAGCAATCTCATAAACCTTGGAAGATAGTTCTTGGACTTGACTTGAAGGGGGGGTAGGGAAGAGAGAGTTAAAAGAGCTTAATTTTCAAGTAGCTTAACTTTAAGCTTGTTTTCCCAAATAAAGGACATATGACACTGGATAGAAATAGGCTACACTCTGAGGAAGGCATATATCCAAAAATATCTATTTTATTCAGAAGGTATCATCTGCCCAATCAGATTGTTCCATTCTATTTCCATATTTTATGAATTAAAAAAATCTGTATATAAATGTACAGTTTAATGGAAATTTAACAGCATATGCAATGAAATGCAAATGCTTTCTTAAGTGCAGCATTGCATTCTTAATTTTCCACTCAAGTAATTTAGAAACCATTAGTTTAAGTGAAAATCTAAGATAAAGCACATCCATGTGGTTACAATGGCTCCTCTGAAGACTGCACTTGTAATTGTCTGAGAAAGATAAATTCCTAATTGCATTTCATTACATTTTGTTACAGCTGCTATAAGTGCATTTTGTAGATACCTGCCTGCCAGATGGGTTTAGGTTATACAAAGGCTATATTTTCACAGAGGAGCTATCTCCTATGTGACTTGATTTGCCGTTAATCTCTTACAAATGCTGAAAGTGCAGGTGACCATTTCAGCCAGATTCTAATTTGCAATGAAGCAGTACAGTTTTAAAGCTAGAATCAAGTTAAAATCTTCAGACTGTGTTGGAAACAAATGGAAATATTTGAGAAGGGCAGGCTCTGGCAGTTAGATAAAGATGCAGAGCTAAAGATATACATGGTAGGAGCTGCCACATGATAAAAAAAATTCACCATGACTCTAGATAGGCTTGTAGATAATTCCACAGCATTGGAAGAGTAGCTCAATATTGTATATGTGAGACAAAATCTGCTTGTGAAAAAGAAATGACCTGAAAGGAGCTCACTCACAGTAGGGTAACCTCTCTCCATCTGTAGTTGTACTCAAGGTAACAGGGATATTAGGAAGACAGTGACAATACATTAGGTACCCCTGCCAAATGTCACCAGTTGCTTAAGGTTGTGTTTGCCCAAATTGTTAGATATTTAAAACACAAATTAGGCTCTTGCCTGCTGGGATTTTATGAGAAGGTCTGTAGATCAGGACTTGCCTAAGAGAATTCATGACCACAGCCAATATTATGAAGCTGTGTACGTGCTGAAGCCAAATGGCTACATCTGAGGGGACTGCAGAGGTAGGTAAATGAGAAGATATTTCTGAAACTTAAGTGACCTCTTTAGCATGCCATAGCTATGGAGGTGTTATTACCTAGAATAGTTGCAGTGTGAAATCTGCTCCAAAAGGTTAAAAAAGGACCACCTTAACTCAAAATGTCTGTTTGTTTCTTGTTATCAAGATCTAATATACAAGATAAAGACAATAAATGGAAATAACTAATAGCCCTTCTTGACAATTCAGCTTACTTTGGAAGGTCAATCAAACCCTGACCTCACTGAAATGCAGGTGTATCGGGGACCCTTTGCTGAAGGCTTCTGTTTCTTTTCCACGAATTTTACAAACAGGTTTTCTGAAAGTGGAACTGCTGAGGACCATCATGAAGAACACAAGGATGACAGTAATGCAATTTAGTTTCTTTTCTAGTAATTTAACTTCTAGATTGGAATTAAAATTCTTGCCCATAATGTTTCTTGGCATTTTTAAATGTTCCCATACATTTTAAAACAGGCATGCTTGCTGCATTTTTCTTTATAACAGTCTATTGTTTTCGTTGTGTTGAGTAGCTCATTACCAAGGTGCTGTACCGTCTTAAAGAACACAACAGTAAAACATTAAATCATCAGAAAATACAGTTTGGACCTGCCAAACTCCTGCTGTCTACCCGGAAAGTCATTGCTATGACTGTGCAACATGGACAGGAGTTCCTGGCCTGGGACGACACTATTTTGACAAAGGGGAGATTCACAGTTGGAGCATAGAAACGTTTTCACAGGATACCTGAATACTTATATTTTAGCTGTTAGGGACTTTGTTTCTTAGAGAAGCACTGTAAATAAGTAGTCTGGTATAAGCAGGATGGGCAGACTGCTTTTGTGTAGTTTTATCTGTGTGTACCTTTAGGGGAAGTGCAGGGAAATCCTGCTTTGTTTTGGTGTGTGTTTGATTTTATTTGTTTTGTTGGCTATTTTTTTTCCTTTTCCAGCCAAGCAGCCTCCAGAAAAGCTGTTAGAGGATTTCTTAACAATTTGATGATTCAGAAACCAAGCAGTCACCATTCATTTTGCTCCATCTGCTACATTAATTCTCATCAGATCTGCACTGTCTGAAGAGACAGCAGGTGTCAGATCTGAAAGAATAATTTCTGTTTGTTTATTTAGTTTTGTTGCCATCTCCCTTGACATACTTTGCTGGATAATGCATCTGAAGATGCTTCACAATCAAATTAAGGAGAGACATTTACTCTAGACACATTTTAAAATGTGAGCTTTAGAAAGTAGATTTCAGTTATTTTCAGACTTCCAAAAAAAAAAAAAAAAAGTGTTTTTTGAGAGTGAGGGGTTATCAACTCAAATGTCACATTAGCTTTCACAAAAAAGTTATTTGCTCTAAACAGAAGATTATTGGGCTAACATTAAGAGTAAGCCTTGGCTTTTTTTTTTAAACCCACAGCTGCAAAAACAATATGAACACTTGAATATTGTTTCCTAAATTTCATCTCTGTCCAAATGAAGTTAGGTGCAACTGAAAGATCTCATTTGATTTCATTGATTTTTAAGAGGCTAGTTTTTTTATGAAGACGAAATCTGTCTACATATGAAGTAGAACAGCATTATAATATGGAGCCATATAGAAGTTCACTAATGTATATCACAAATATGTTATTTCAGATAACACTGAGAAGTGGTAAGGTTTTTTGCTGCACATTATAGTGCACAATGCTTCACTAATTTGAAACAGTTACTAGGAACCAAGGAGAAACAGACTGATCAGCATTGTTTGTTGCTGGATACAGCTACTTATAGGATTTCCAAAGTGTTTTTCTTTGCTAAGCCTGGAACAGAGTAGGGAAAAAATCTATAGGAATAAGTCTTGTCTTATATCTCGGGATGTAATCTGTGCCTCTAGGACATGCTGCCAAATAGGGTCATGTCCATTATGCTGCTATCATAACTCTCGTCTTGGTAAAGGAAGTGGACTTCTAAGATGCTAGGAAAATATGAACTGGAAAAGCTAGAGGCCTGAGAAATGAGATGCGAGATGAAACCCAGCAGTCATTCAGAAGTTTGGGGTTTTTTTCTATTTTCTATATTTTTATTCAGAAGCCTTTCTATTTTCTTGAATATAGAGTTTAAGTAAATCACATTTAATTAAGCTTTGTAATAGAATATTTATTTGGGCTGCTTAGTTTTTATTTCTCCCTAAGGAAAGAGATTTCAGGTGCTTTTCTGCTTCCCCCATAACTCAGATGCTTAATATCCACTAAACTTGGTGGAAGATTGAATGTCTCAACATTTCTGTGAATTTTGTGAAAATGCTCAGGTGAAAAGAGTTTACTAATGCCATTACTGGAGGAAAAAAGGCAGTAAGAACATCAGCTTAATTAGAGAACCTATGTTGAATGTTCCTATTAAAAGTATCCTGACTATGGAAAAAACTTCACATGGCTTCAGGTGTTGCTAGACTCCAGGCAAATACATAGGTAACGATTCTGTCTGGAAGTTCATTCTTTGTTGCCTAAGGAAAAAAGTAGATAAAGTTTCCCTGTGTTTAGGAAACTGGTCATGTCCTTTTCTTGCAGGGAATATGTGACTACTTTAACAGGAATGAGTTTATAATTAACTTGGTAGAAAGTCAATTAACCTTGCATGGGAACATTTTGGAAACCAGATTAAGTGGTTATTCTGGTGGTTGAACACAAGCTGATGGCTTGAGATTTGTATTTTTGTGCCCAAAACCAGACGGGTAGACTTGGCATTTTCCAGTCTAGAAAGAGTAAAATTCAAAGGTTTGATCTGAGGCAGACCAATGAAACAAGCGCATTTATCTGAGAACAGCCTAATTATGTGAGAGTAACTGCTGAGCTCTTCTGAGAGACTTGGTTGTTAATACACAGTTTAACATTGGTTGTTTTATTTTCATCTGCTTGTCATTTGGATGCAATTCTCTTTTCCTGTACTCCCCAGTAGGGATGCACAAATTAGCTGAAGGAACTGATTCTAGGAATTCTAACTTAAAAAGAACTATGTGCCCCAAAATTACCCTTTTCAACTCCCTTTCGTTATAGCTGTAGATGAAGGTCTGATCTAAACTCATGAATTAAATGGGAAGACTCCTACTGACTTCAATAAGCATTGAATCAGACCCTAAAGGCTGTGAATTAAAATCAGTTAAATAATAGTTTTCCTGTGGCTTTCATTATGCAAATATCCAAATACCTCAAATACCTTCAAGGACTTCTGTGGGGGGAGAAAAACCAGCCAAACCATTCCATGTTTCCTATATATAAACATTCTTTTTGCTTTGTATCTCTGTCCATTGACTGAAGGGGCATTACTTGAACTGACTCACTGCAGTGTCTGCAATCCATCTGGGGTTCAAATTTCTTCAGACTGTTTTCAAGTAATGTTAATTCTCATCCTTTCTATTTGATTTCCTATAATTCTTCTGTATAAAAAGCTTGTCAAAAGTAATGGTAATGTAATTCAAATTACCTGAACAGGCTACTTGCAGGTGATTATTGATTTTATATTTCCAGGACTTATCTTCAGACTTTATCCCTTGGTGAACTTCCCTTGCATGTGCAGTGGCTGCATTTAACATCAGCAGTATATAGAAAACTTAATACATTTTTCTCTGTCCCTTCTGCTGTTTCCATGTCTGCTCATTGGTGATTTATTATTGTTAAAGACAAAACAGTAACATATGCTCTGATCACTTAATAAAAACACTTTGAAATAGTGATTTAAATGTAGTCTTGACAGGTCATATGCTCATCTGATAAAAATTGATGGAGTCATAGCAAGTGCTGTATAGCTCTGCTGATTTATACCTGTCTTAACCTTGAGTTATAAAACTGAGTTTAATTTTGTTTGAAGAGAAATTCTTATAAAATGCCTATCACTGAGGAAAACTATATTGAATCACAATCTGCACAGTTTGTATCTGCTACTTTACACAACCTTGTACACAGGATTTCTGTTTCTAGAAGAATCCTAAATCCAAGAGTCAGTTGGACTTTTTCTGTTGTAACTGAGGCAAAAGCTCAGCATTGTGGCAATTGTAAATACAGAGACCATGAAGAAAGATTGTTAATGTTGTATAGGTATCTGACACAGTAAGAACAGCAATCCAAAATGTAATGGTCAGTGTCTGTATTTATGTTCTCAACTTTGTTTATTATTATTAAAATTCACAGAAAGTTTCCCCAGGTCCTTCAAGATCTTGACTTTAATGCTGTGTGATTTTTAGTTAGCTAAAATATGCAGAATGCTCTCTGGGCTGTATGTTGCCCATGGAGATACAAGAAGGTGTACTGCAGTTTCTTCTGGATTGTCACTGATAAAGCTTACCTGAGCAGAAACACAGGGGTAAGAAAAAAAATATTTTGTCTTTTGGAAGTGTAGTACATTTGAAACATGCTTTCAGTGTTGTTTGGATGCCAGAGTCATTCTGGCATCCAAATAGTTTTAACTCTAACAGCAGTTCTTTCTTTTAACTGAAATTGCAATTTGCTCCTATCAAGGGGTTGGGTTTTGTGGCCCATATGTACTCAATATTAGGACAAGGCAGGAACAGAGAAAGCCTTAGGCTATATCTGTGTTAGCTCACAGTTTGATGAGAGAGGAATGGATCTATACAGCCAGGCACCTGCTGCTGAGGAAGTGATGTCCCTACCAGACACAATGAGTTTTCACTCTGGACAGGAGTTTGTGACATGTACCAGAAGACAGTGCGTGTGCCTTGTATCTGGTATATGTCTTCTGGTTTAGTTTTATCCGGACAAAATGTACTTCCATATTCAAAGAACTCACTACAGCAGAAGTTGAAGTGGGTAAGTTACAGTGAATCTGATGAAGGGAATTACTTCAAAACTTTATTTGTGATCTAAAATAAAATGCTAATGTGGATGCACCTGTAAATTCCTCACAGCACAACTTGATAATAACTGCAAGGCAGCCTTGTCTAAGCTTTAGGGAAACTGTTCTCCATGTTTCTTTTTAAATTTTTATCTTTTTTTTGTTTTTTTTACCTGTCAGGAAAAAATAAAAATAAGAACTAAAACTAAAGGGGGGAAAAAAAGTCCCAGTCTCCTCCTGCTTTTAGATCACTTTTTCATCATAGAATCATACAAGGGTTTGGGTTGGAAGGGACCTTAAAGATCCTCTAGTTCCAGCCCTTCTGCCATGGTCAAGGAATTAGTATCTGCTGGTCCTGCAACTCCTAACTTGAACTTTAAATGAAGTATTAGATGTGCAGTGACCCAGTGCACTATGGATGCATTTCTGCTCTATGGTGTACAAGTAACCTCCAGACTGACCACCATTCTTGACATATCTGCATTTTGGTGTATTAAGTGGCAAAAATAACTGAAATAAACTATTTTTTTTTCCTGCAACCCTTATGTAAGTGCTTGCTTTTGCCTAAAGCTCTTCTACTGCATAGATAATAAGCATGTCTGTTTATTTTAAGTAACTTTTTCTTTCCATTCCCCCCACCCACATGTATTTACTGTCATCCCTTAGTAGGTTGTATCACCTTTAGGTTACAAAGCTCCTAGCAATAAGGACCTGTTTTCTCTCCTTGTCTGCAAAGCTTTGTGCATTGCTATGCACTATAAAATCAGAGAAGGGAAATAGAAGTGACTCAGAGACTCGATAGGTTTTGGAGTAGTACAATGAATTAATTGAGAGGAAAAATCAAACTGAATGTAAAAATAACTACTTCTGTGTTCTGGCACTTTAAACAGTTTTTCTCAAGGCTTTTTACAATAACTTATTAACTATTACAGAAAGAAAATGCTGTATTGAGTGACACTAAGGGCTTAAAATAAGCTATCGAAAGAAGTCAAGATATTCCCTGTGAATGTATAAAGCTAATCTAGTACAACCTATTGAGATCTCTTCTAAAATGTGTATACTTAGTACTGCATGGTTAAATGGCATCAAATTTAAAAAGCACTGGCCTAAAAAGGCTTTGAGTTAACCTGTATTTTATATAACTCTTCTAAAACTGTTGCTTGCTGTAATAAGTGTGGTTTTATGGGCTACTAAACACTAAGAATCATCCAGATATGTTACCTTGACAGAACAACTGCTCCTGAGGTGTTTGGACCTAATTCTGTGTGAAACATTTGCTCAACTTGATAGCCCAGACATCTGGGTATTTCTTTTAATGATTTGAACCAGTGCTTGTACAAGGAGCTGAGAGCTGAGCCCCTGCCTAGACTCTTAGCCAAATCTTCTGGTAGTAATGTTAGTCACCACAACAGACAAAGTCACTGCACAAACTGGCTGTTGAATGGTATTGACATTATCCAGTGGCATAGTCAGGTCTTAGACAAATTCTTTTTTCTGTATTCAATAGAAATGAAATTAAAATGCAGGTGACGTGTTATGACAAAATCAGAGAAGAGAGGGAATAATCATCACAGGCCTTTATTTTTGGTACTAACTGTATTTTTAGTCTCAGAAATATTTTGTTTTTCCAGTGTACAGTTCTTATGCAAAATAAAGATCTCCTTAGAGACTGAATCACCCTGCAGTCTGGAAAGGATGCTCATAAGGGAGGACAGGACAGCATTGCAGCAGAAATTCCTGAACACTGTTTTCTAAACCTCCTTCTGTTGCATCCTACTTTTATGTATTGGTCTGAAGTGCTTTTTCTCTTTTCTTCTAAAGAGACTTTTTGAGACTTGAGGGCTAAGTCCTGTAGATTAAAGAACACACTTTTCAACTTCCTTGCTCATTTGATGCCCAGGAAATGTCTCACTCCATTCAAATGCTTAAATTTAGGAATGCATGCTACAAAGCTGTTCCAGAGGGACACATTTAAAGTGACTGGTCATAAAACTGTGGTCTCTACTTGCTTTCAGAGAGCTCTCACTATCACTGGAGTAAATGATTTTAAGGCTCATGGATTATCTTGATTTTGTGAATGGGACCTATTTATGTGAAAATTAACTTAATCTGGAAACAAACAGTCTTTAAAACAGCAGGGAAATATAGGCTCTCTAAGGAAGAAAAATACCCATTTTATCTGTAAAGCAAAAGGACAAATTAGTTTGGAGCAGTGCCATATACTCAAGGAGTAAACACCCTAGAAAATATATAAATAAATGTTCCTTATGCAGTTCTTTAAATGTTTGAAATAACTGTTACGATAACTCTTATGTTAATGTAGCATCAGTTCAGGTTCTGAAACCAGCTTGCTCATTACTCTTAGAGGCTGCTGAAAGCAGGGACACTGGAGTGCCCTCTCCATATACCTGAGAGCCTGGTATGATATAGCTGCAGTCCAGGCTCTGCTATTCCAGACATCCTGAATGTGAACTTCAATCTGACTTTACTATGAGCTAACATTATTACTATTATTCAAAAAGTAAGACCTAACTGTTTGAATCTGTTTCTTGCAGAGAAATTTTCACTTTATGAATAAAGCACTGGAAGGTGGGGTAACCTAACAGAAATAGTGAGCAAAAATCAGTAAGCTCCTTGCTGCTGAAGTGGTAGCAGCAAGGTGTTTAGGCTGACCTCTGCTAGCCCTCAAATGTCCTTTCCACACTTAGTGGTTGACTGTGGTGATACCGACTGTGCAGCTCTCATTATTCCTAGTCCTGTCTGCAAATTGCTTCCTACCTGTACAATGGCTATAATAACAGGAATGACCTGCTGCCCCAAAATCAAGAATAAGATTTTCAGATCTCTTCATGTTGACCTTCTGTTTCTCTGGCAAAATTTAGCATCAGGCCAGACGTTATGGCGCAGCCTTATTGAGCCCTACCAAAACTGTAGCCTTGACAAAAGAGCCTGAAAAGAAATGGGGTTACTAGAAACTTACTCTAACATGGAAAAAAAAAACCAACCTCCAAACAAAAAGTGATATGGTGGAGGTTCTTTTATTAACTTTTTAAAAGTTCCTGTTTTCCCTGTATTTTGCCTTTAAAAAACCATAGATTATGAGGGCAGATGACCATTGCTAGTCTTGTGTAAATTATTTCTGTTGAGAACCTGAACTGAGCCTTTTTGGAATGGATGCTTTTAAAGATCACAGAGGGCAGAATTTCCAGCTTCTGAAGGGTAATTCAAAACCACTACTCCTATTTAGTAATGTAAATATATAAATAAAAATCATAATTTCTTATTTTACTTTTCTCCCTTTACCCAGTATTTTTTCCTCTTCTGTCCTTTAGCCTGAAGATGAGGTGGATGAAAAGCCTAAGACGCATAACTTCAGAGACCTGCCGGACAATGGCAGATCACACTGCATGTTTTAAACAGAACTATAACTTCAGATGATTCTGTTCCTTCCATAAAATACATAACCAACAGTATCAATTACTGTTACTCAATTTTATATGTTCTTAAGTTCTATTTAAATTTAAAGCCTGTCTGTTTGATCTTATTTCTGCTTTCTTATTTTTTTTTGTAGTCATGTGTGATACTAAAAGTAATTTCTTTTTTGTATTGCTTGAAAATGTTCTCAAGTCCCCTTTCCACCTCTCCTTCCACAATATTTTGGTTGCATTTTAGAAGACGTGAAAAAGAGGAGGAACAGGCTTCTGATTTTGATTGTTTGCAAAGTTAAGGTGTGAATCTTTAATTTCCTGAATACTGTAATTTCTTTAGTAGTTTAAAGCTGAAAAAATGAAGGAACCTTATTTGGGGCTTAGTTCTGGGAATAACTGTGGTTCTGTTAAATACAAATGATCAGCTATAATATTAGAATGAGAGATCAGTGTGAGGAGTGCATCTACTAGGAGTGTACTTATATATAGCTTTTAAAACTATTTCCTCTAATCCATATGTTGTGTACAATAAAAGACCAGACTAAGGACTGACTGGAGCGCAGGGTTGCTAACAGCACAATGCATAATTTAAGAAGGATTGTTAGGATCCTGTGCCTTTATGATAACAGGCCGATGTCAGCTATCAGCATTATCCTTGGGTATTACAGGAAAGGCCAAAAAAGTACATAACACTTTTTGTTTTTCTTTTTAAGGACCTAAACCCCCACATTTTTTATTGAATTTTGTTGTTACTGCTGAGATCTGGTATTATACTTGCAATTAAAAAAAGGGATGCTGGAAAAACATAATTGGCTATTATAAACCACCCTATTGCCACAGGGCAGACAAGATGAGAGGTTATCTGTTGCTGTGGCTTTTTGGATGGGAGTTAACTTTCTCAGCAAATTAATCTGGTGTGTCAAATACTCAGTATTTTATCTGTCACATTTCACTGCTTGCCACAGCCATGCTATTGCAGTGTGTGTGTGCTTATTGCGTTGAGCCTCTGTATCCTGAGCTGTTGAGCTTTGCCAGGATTATGAACTTGGACACAGTGAGTAGAAACTGAGAGAATGGAAAGACTCTGTGTGTGTTTAAAAAAAAAATCATTGTTGATCCTGGAATGTTTACAGCTGTTATTTCTGCATCCTGAATTTTTCTTCATTTAAAGGACAGAAGCAGCAAAATTGACATTTTTGGCTGGGGTGCCATCATATTTTTTTTTACTGTTATTTAGCAGCAGTTTGTCTTAGCAGTGCAGGAAAACAGTCCATATACATTGCTGTTAGTTTTTTCCCCTCTCCTCAGATTACCTCTGTCCTGTGACTGTGCTTTGCCATCAGTTGACTAGCTCCTAATGCTCTTCATGCCAAAGCTATTCTGCAAATTTTTTCTTAAAGACTATTAGAATTGCCATGAAATCTATGAAACAGTTTAAGGGAAAGTTTCTGGTACAGAGAAATCATCATTTCGTCTGTATATCTTTTTAAACTACACAATTTTAAAGGTAATTTTTAAACTTCAGTCTTGAAGAGCATATAATGTGTTTTATGCTCCCACTCCAAACTACCAGAGCAACATTTTGAATTATGGTCCTATGTAATAAAGGTACAGTGCCACTTTCAGACATCATTCCAGGTTATTCTAGCTTTTTCTTTTGCAAAATTTGTCTCTTCTGTTTTATATATAATATTTCTCTAAGATTTGATTTTTTGCATGGATGGATAACTTCTTTTGTAAATTTAGATATTTTTGGTAAGGAAAGAAAAGTTTGCTCTGCTGGGGCAGAACAACAAGTTGTGGAACAAGTGATTGACACAAGTCCTACCGGACTTTTACAGGTACAGGGCTGTCATTAAATCAAGACATATTAAAGCAGTATTAGTGGCAAAGAGGAATACTCAAGCAATGTCAGTTCTCCCAGGCATTCAGCACTGGTTTATAGCAGTAGTGGGGAAAGTTTATGCACTGATCCTAAAACAGCTGCCAAGCTGTCTTTGATATGTGACAGCTGGAATAAATTTCTAAAATAAACATCCACTTAAGTAGTTGAAAAATAGTAAGGAAATATAGAAAGGAGGTAGGAATAGGTGGCCAGAGGGGTAGGAGTGTAGAAGGCAGAAGAACTGCTGAAGAACATTAAATGAACTTTGAATGACTCTGAATGACAACTGTGTGGGTTTCAGATATGTTGGCTGTCATAATCCATATTTCATATTTTCCTCTGTGTTGGCTATGATGACTTCATTCTGTTCATAGTGAAGGCTAGTTCTCAAGCTAAACTTTTCTATTATTGCCATAATATCCCTATAACAAAGAAATTCAATATTTTTAGGAAGCTTTACTAAAATAAGAATTCTTGGTAAGGTGGTGTTAATGAACCTCCTGTAGCTGTAAGAAACTTACATGGATTTGTTAACTAGTCCTGGATAAATTAGTCAGTTTGGCCTTATATATATATATATTTTATTTTGAGATTCTCTCTTTATGTGGCTTTTTGTTTAGCAACATCTAAGATTTAATCTTAACTCCTAAGTGGACTCCTGTTAATCTTTGAATTTTTCCTCATCATTTTCATTTAGGATACTGAAAACTCTTACCCAACAGTAAGCAAAGGTGAAAATTCCAACCTTCCATCTTAAGTGTGAAGAAAATGAGGTTTTACAGAGGGAAAAATCTTTTCACCTCATGAGAAACTGTGATAGATTCATCTCTAGCTCAGATGTTCAAATCTGATCTGTGTCACTAAAACACTTGTAGCCAATTTGGCAGACATCAAAGAATATATTATAGAAGCATCTTCACAAATGCAAGTCACAGTCTCAGTAGGACTAAAAAATACATTAATTTCAATTATATTCTTATTCCTATTGAAAATATTCAGAAAGAGATTAAAATATATTGATGAGATTTCATGGGGAAGCATTCCCCTGTTTGTAGAATTTTTTTTTTAATGAGCGAACAAGAATTTATAGTGCTGTCAATCTGTCACTTTTAATAGCATGTTATTCATTTATGAATTTAAAATAGTCTCAAATAATAAAGCTAAAATGGAATATGGATGCTGTGATTAATGTGTTTATTATTCAAGAAAATTAAAGGCATAGTAAGGAGGGAAAGAAAGAATTTCAATGAGGTAGTACAGATAAACTTTAAAAAAACTTCTTAGCTAAACCTTGGTATTAATTTAGTAACTGTTGTGTTGTCTACCAAAAGAAATGTGTTTTTCAAAAAAGAGGCCGAGGAAATTCTTCCAAATTATTTATTTCAGGATACTTCATTAAACAAGAAGGAAGAGGTGTAGGTATTTTTTAATTTGAGTGTCTCACACAAAGTCTGATATATATTTTAATAATCTGCAAAGTGGCATAAAGGAGTTAAAACCAGAAAAGTAAGGTGTGTGACACAAGAAAAGTACGATCTGTGGTTTAACCTTGCACATGCCAATAAAAAAAAAAAAAAGGGCATTGCTTCTACATTATGTAGCAAGCTCATACTGTTTCAGTTTAGTTTACAGGTTTAGATTACGTTTAGGTGACTAACTGGAAAGCCAGCCAGAGCAGATGCAGTATTAAATGACTGTTTATGTGGCAGATTTTATGGAAGATATTTAGCATATTTGTCATGTTGATGCTTACCTGTGCAAATTATTTATTACAGCTAATATTCCCTACATGGTTTAGGGATATTTTTTTAATGAGGTATAAAGTCCTCATCCCAGAAAATTGTAGAATAATCTGACAAATGATGCAGCCTGTGGGATATTAGTGACTTCTTACATCCTTACTTGAAGCTGACACACAAGTTGTGTTCCTATTCACTGGCTATGAGCTGAACGTTGAGCACAGCTATGTGAAAATATATGTTGTCAGGAAAGATCATCTAAGTATATCCTTGATGGTAAAATGGTTATTTCACTTCTCTGTTGGAAAAAGTTGGTCCCCAGCTACATTTCCTAGGGGGTTTTGTTGATTTCCATTAACAATTCTCAAGTCTAGCTACAAAAAAATATGTACTTGTGTCTCACTTTCCCAGGTTTGACCACGTAGATAACTACTGCAGAAGTTAATGAATTAACAATCCTGTATTTGAGTTTTTTTCCCTGTCAAGTATTAGGCATCATTTGGAGAGTGATATGAATCATAATCCCCTAGATATCTGAAAATACTCCGTGGGTTTGGGTT
>JAAGNO010028226.1:0-14783 GCA_033439905.1 Ceryle rudis | reverse complement strand
TTTATAGCATTTCTATAAAACTTTCACAAGCAGTATTTATGAAAGTGAACTATAGAAAATTTGGATATAGATTTTTTAACAGTTTAAATATCCAATTAATCTGTATGACAAGTATTTTATAATTGTCCATGTGTTCACACATTATGATATGTGTTTAGTCTAACATCAGAAGGCCTAATTAAACTTTCACTCAGTTTACTGGAACCTTATTTGGAATGAAATTGATGCTTTGGTGAACATTTTTCCAAATTTCCAAAGACTTTTCTAAGAAGAAAAGGAAGCTTGGTGGTAGAAATGTTTTTCGTTCATACAGTCCTTCAAAAGTACTCTACTAGCTTCATTTTTCTGCATATAGCTATAGCTGACACTGAAAAAACCCACCCTGAAGTGGGAAATGAAATTGAAACTGCAGTGAAACCTCTTCAAAATGGAACCCCAGTTTTCTTCTTTTAGTTTTGAAATTAATTATTTTTCACTGAATGATACAAAAGACTGTCAGATTATCTCATATAACTTTATGCTAGAGCATTATTTTATCTTACTCTGTACAGAATTGCCAATCGGAATGTTGCCTTGGTCATGTAAAAAAGTACAATCCTTGGGTGGGAAAAATAGGGTCACTGTTGTTATATGAAGGAATTTATCCAATACAATAAAAATAGCACCTGCAAGATATGAAATTGCTCCTTGGTAGAAGTGGAGACATTCCAAAATTTGAATGTCTCTATGTCCCAAAAGAAATGAAAAAGAGAAATTCTAGAAAATAGCCAAGAGAAAACCAATGTGCTAATCACTGATTGAAAAGCTATAAACATTGCTGATCTGCTGTGTGGGTAGAAGATGCCACCCTAATTCAAGGGTTGCTGGAGCAATATTTGGCAGAGAACAAAAGTGAAGAAATGTTGGTGAGAAGAGATATCTTGTATCTTCTTTCCTAAACTCCATTACAATGGTTAGTTTTGAAGATAGGAAAAAACCCAAACACATTAGGCTTACTGAGTTCTTATTCACATCTTTGAAATATCAATCTATTTCCTTCAGCTTTCATAGCTAACAAAAGCTCAGCATCATAGGTCAAGTATTAAATGCTAGTTTAAGATTCCTGCTGTTTAAATACAGATTTGCTTTTTTTTGATTTACTATACTGTTACACTATGTTGATATTCTCATTATTTGACAATAGCATGTTCACCAGGTATGTTTATGCATAACTTCATTTTTGAGAAGTGGGGGAATGAACAGAAATTTTCAATGTCAGTTTTAATAGATATCTACAAACAGATGTTGTGAAAATACAATTGTCTCCCTTACACACTGCTACCTGGAGAGACTTGAGGAAATAACTATTCACAGCAGTTTCATGTAAAAGTAATGTATTTAAAATAAGAATTCTCTACAGTATATACAAATAAAAGAATTAATAATGAAAAAGATCTCAATTTTCAGTCTTGTTTGGTACTGTGTGGAAGCTGTCACCAGTAAAACTGTGTATCTGAATAGGAGTTTGGAGGAAAGGATTAAAGCAGTGGACATTCCATGGGATGCCTGTCAAACACCTGGTTTCTTGGCTGCATGTATGTCTGAGGTCAGTGTCTGACACTCACCCCATCTATAGCTACATTGGGAAGAATTAAATAATTTTTTCTTTAAAATGTTTTAAAAGGGACCTGCCAGCTCTCATGCATGCCCTTTTCTGGCCTTGCAGGGTTTTTATAGGAACCAAAGTATCTCTCTACTTGAAAACTATTAATTTTAATTCCATGAGATAATTGAACTATAAAATAATATCCATGTAGGATTGATTTTTATCCAGCAGCGTACAGGGAACAAAGAGTTTTTTCATATTCACTGCCAACAAGTTACCTTCTACAAAGTAGAAACTTCATTAATATCCATTGCAGTGCAGCATTCTGAAGGATGCAAAATTTTCATCATGATTAGAAAGAGATTGTGCTTCAAAATAACCTGTTTTCTACAGTCATACTTTCAACATTGATTTATGTTACTTCTGCACCCCACCTGTAAAGGATCTCTTAGAGTTGGTTATCAGTTATCAACACAGATTTGGATAGTAAAAGCAAATGTTTTTAAGGGGAGTGAGATTTTTTTTTTTAAATTGATATTTCTAAAGGGTACAGTGTATTTACATTAATGCCTGTTTGTCAATTTAGTACATGCTGATGATAGTTATTTTCATTGCATCTTGTCATTGATTAGAAAGTCCTTTTCTTATGGAGGAGTTCAGCAGAATATAGCAAAAGATGCTCTGTTAAATTTACTATAACATTTTTAGAACATTCATTAGAGTTGGAGGTAAAAAAATAAAGCTTTATTGAAATGTATGCATGTTCTAATAAATGCTAGCCAGTATAGCAATGTTTCTGCAGGATAGTCTTACATCTTGCATAATTTTTCTTTTCTTTTCTTGTAAACTGGATCCTACTGACAATGAATTCATCAGGAAGTCTGACTTTGGAGAGCAGATCAAGGCCTTATGTTCTTCAATTAGAAAAGTGCTTGCTCATCTTCTTGCCTTAAAATATTGTGACAGAATGAGTCTACTAAGCACTTCCATACAGCTCTCCCTGCCTCCCAAACAATATTTTTATTTTCCATTATTCTGCTTTTTCTCCCCAGCCCATGAAATCTGTTGAAATGATGAATCTGACACTTACCAGAGGTATGTGTCTCCCTATGTCTCGTATTGGTCAAGCAGGGTTAGCACAGCCCTGAGCTGCTGTGATACAGGAATGTTGTTCTAAGCTGATTTGCGGGCAGTGTTTGATATTTGCACATGGTATTGTAGGGAAATTCCTGGACACAGTCCCCCAAAGAACATAACTAGAACAAAAAACTTGTCAGTTGTCTTACTCCAAGCTTTGGCGAAACCTCTGTGGAAACTCATCAAAAATAGACTAAATGCTACCAAAAAATGCCAGTTATTGATTAATATCTAGGATATTGCACTCTGGAGTTATATTTACAATAATTTGCTGTGTGTTTATCTAACCAGTAAAAAGCAGCATTAACAGAGTTGTGGCTGGGCTCTTGGTTCCGTAGAGTTTACTCTGTTGTGGTGAAGAGTATCAGGTATCTATGCATTCTAGCAGAAAATCAATGTGCCAAATAACTGTTTGTAAAACCTTATATATAATAATTTATAAATGCATCTGTTTCAAAAGGTCATTCTTAACATTTGGGTTTTCACATTCCAACAATAGATTTAGTATTTTGTTTTAATTGAACTTTTTGGTAGGACTTCTCCCTGGTTGTTCCAGAATGTGGTATAAAAGAATTACAGTTCTTAATAGAGATAAATGCTGAAATTGCTTCCTTAGCAAGCATAAAATGAATCTGAATATGTATGACAGTCAATTTTTTTTCTTGTTTCTGTATGGGGAAAAAAAAATGATAAGAGGTATAAAATGGGTAAATATATTTCTAAATGCTAAAATTATCAGTTCTGGAGAGTGAACACTCAGTAGGGTTTGGAAATTGATAAAGTATTTCCATTTGAGTTACATCCAGTAGCATTTTTGGAGGCTTTTTAAAAAATGGATCAAGTGTTTGTATCTTGTGTATAAAAGATAACAGAGAGAGAACAAAGAGAAATAAATATGACAGAAACATGGCAATTTACAAGGAATGGAAATGTGGGAAGAAGGAGGGTAGCTGGATGTATGGCTGTATTTACTATGATATGATAATAACCAAAAATTAACACCTTTAAATTTTTTGCATTATTTATTTCTTGCTTGATGTATTGATAGTCTCTGAAAGTGAGGATCATGTTTGATTCATTTTCAGTGATAGTTTGACAGAATTTTTTGCATTCAAGGAGTGAGAAATGTAGAAGTGATAGTGTTCAAGTTCAGGACCTGTACTGCTAAATGCTTGTACCAGTAAACTCATGCCAACACTGAACTGAAAGTTATGACAAAAAAAAAAAAGGGAAGCTCATGGAGTTGGATGGAAAATATATAGAATAACGCTTTTATTTTAACACCTCCTTCTTTTCCACTTAACTGCAATGTTTAGTTTGCAAAGAAAACGCTAGTTTTACAGTGTCTTTAAAAGACATTAAAAGATGGGCATGAGCTATTCCTTCTAGGGGGAGAGAAGTTCAGATGAGTCGGAACTCTTGTCATTAAAAAACTGACAGTGTTGCAGTATATTAGAAGTCAAAAGACAAGAGCAGCAAAAAGAATAGGTTTGAGGTACAGCTTACTCTTATTTTCTTGCTCATCCTGGGGCAGGGCATAGTCGAAAGACTTTTCATTTTATAGTATCTCGTTTCCGCTGCATTTACCAGATGGAACACATATATATACACTCACTTTGAGATGTTCCTATTGTGCACTAAAATCCACCCACCTTAAGGGTAAAAAACCAGCAGATGTTCCTCACTGGTATTGCTACAGGTTCATCTCAGAGCACAGACAGTCCTGGAGAATATACTGTGACATTTGTGTACACTCTTCATACTATATCTCTGCATAAAAAGGGGACAATCCTTTTTCAGAATTTGCTGTGTTTGGAGGAATATTTTTTTTTTATAGCTACTTCTAAAATTAGGCAAATATAATATCAAGTTTCTCATACCACTTATTTTCTTTATGGAAATCTTGACTTCACTCATTTCAAGTAGACACGTACTCTTTATTTGAAGTATGGCAGATGTATGATAAAGTGATACTTACTGAGTTATCCATTTTACATTATGTGCTGAGTGTGTCTAATTCATCCCACAGCAACATGGTACTCTGCAATCCTGATCCTCCTAGAGGATTAATTTCTTTGGCAATTTAAAAACATCACCTTTGTGTCTTAAACAATCTACTTTCCCCTTTTCTGTCAGCCTTCAAATAAATGGTATTACCCTGAATGGGGAAGTGGGGAGGAAACACCTTTGAGGTAAGTAGTAGAATGATTATATTTGAGAGAACATGTTCCTGAGATCAGGATAAGGAAGAGGGTTGATAACCACAGGCAAGGAGGACTGTGATGAGTGTGTTTCCTTGGAGAAGAAGCAGGATGAACACTAACTTGATGTGAAACATTGGTGTCAGTGGAAAGATGGAATAGGACTGTAGAAAAGTATATGTTTTGGGTTTTTTTTAACTATCTGGTCTAGGTATCTCACTGACCTTCTTTCAAATCCAAGTGAGTCTAATGTTTGTTGGACTCATTTCACAAGATAAAAGATAAAGGGTTTTATACTACAGTGTGCTGAGGATCCCCAGTTCCCACTGGGCTTGCCTGGATTTCACAAAGTCCCTCTCTATTGACTTTTTTCTTGTAGTCCAGTGTATTATCCAAGTGAAATACTGCTTTTCATAGCATAATAGAAGTGGCAAAAAAAGCAGGAACGTAGTTTCCTTGCCGGGTGGTTGAACCGTGAGCTCCCCATGTGGATCTGTGCTGTCAGTACAGCATCTCTCCTGCCTGAAAAGGGAGGTAGGAGCCGGATAGAGCCAGTATATTCCACTGCTACTGCAGCAGCTTCATAGCTTCTCCCAGAGTGGTTGGAATGGGTTTCAAGTCTTCTGAAAAAGTGTAGACTTTTCTCCCCTGTAACCCCTGATAACATCTTCTCCCGAGACACAGCCTTGGCATCCAGAATGGGCTAAGCCCAAGGAATGAGTTCATCTGACTCTGCACTGTGTAGCTGCAGAAAAGCTAAATACCAAGACTTTGGAAATTTACTTCTAGTAAAGACTAGCAAAAATCCCTGGGGGGAGCACTATTGAATATGTAGCTAATTGCATTGTTCAGCGAGAGATTTAATTGAACTATAAGATTGGATTAAATTTCTCTGAGCTTTCAACTTTTGTGAGCATTCTGTGTGCAGATTTTTTTTTTTTTTTTTTTGAGGAAGAAGTGATTTTCGTATGAGATCATTAATGCATGTAAAGATATGCCAAGAGAAATGGTGTGAGATGCATTATCTACAGTCGGGAATACAAAACCCACAGTATTCCTTCTCAAGCCAAGGCACTGGGGATTTGGCATAGATCAAAAGTGGTGAAAAAACCAAACTCATTAATATAGAGTACCAATTGAAGTTTAACATATGTGGACTTTCAAAATGGAATTGACACTCCAAAATCTATTTTTCCTTATGTTAAAAAAGAAAAATGACTTCTTTTCCCAGAACCAGTCAGAGTCTTAGTCAACATTTGAAGTGATTTGTGACAATAATTCATGGACAGCTGTAGTTGGAAAAAAATCTGACTTTCTGCGGAATTTCAAGATTTAGGGTTTTGGAATAGGTAGTTAGTTGCTTTTTTAAATACATTATCTAAAATGCCAATGTTCTACCAGGAACAATTATTGAACCATGCTGGTTTTTAGAAAAAAAACAATCCAACCCCTCAGTAACCCAAACTAAATACTTTTGGAAAAAGATTTGGAGAGAAAACCAAAAGCTTGTTGATGATATTAAACCTCTGAATTGCTGAAGAGGCAACTGGCCATGGGTTAAAGTACCAAAAAACACCCCCAACCTCATCAGGAAATGATTGCCTGAGTGTTTTTGTCAGTATTCAGCACCACAGAAATCTTGTACTGAATAAATGTTGCCCTGTGGGGAATTGTACCTACAGTATCAAAAATAAAATTCATTTGACAAGAGAGACTATATAAGGCACTTTCTTACTTGCAGGTGCTTCGCTTTGCAAATTAGTTAGCGATGTGTATTTGATGTACAGAATCATCATAATAGCACTACACATACATGCAATGTCTGGGTGCAGATTTGGTGGCTCTTTTATTTCAACCTTCATATCTTAATTCCTTTCCAGATAAATTCAAAGTTGAATTTGGAACTTCTTGAGCATCCATCCGTGGAGCATACAATGCACTGTTGTTAGGCTTATGTACCTGTATCTGAGGGTGTGGTATTCAGATGCTGCTGAATGAAGTTTTCACAATTAAAATATTTTGAAGAATGATTCTTCTCCTCCCTTGCTCTGGGACTTAAGGATCTCTCACATTTTGGGTTGTGGAGGTGGAATGTTGGCTGGAAGTTTTGATTTTTACACTTGTCTCTCATTGCTTTCGTGGTGTTGGCTCCCAGGAATGTGAATAGGAAATCACCACATAATTTACACAGTTCTGGTTAGTGCAGTTGTGTTACTAGAGAAAAACCTTGTAAGTACTTCATTTTTCCATAAAATGAATTTTGACAAGTGCCCAGAAATATGCCTCAAACTTTAACCTTCCATTTGTAGGCAAAGATAGATAACAGCAATAGAGATAAAAATGAGATGGTGACTTTGAGCAACATGACAAGAGATTATAAATCTTACAACTGGCCTTGTACTGCACAGAAGATTGCAGTCTTAATTAAAAAGTTCTTGAGTGGCTCTCTAAGCGAGCCAATGACTCTTACAGTTCTTGTGCATCAGGATACTTACCTGGGAATCCTGGTCAGTCTGTCCTTTGCCTGAATGAACTCTAAATGAGGCAGACAGATATATAATCTGAACACATACACATATATATATCACAAGGGACACTTATGGACCTTTAATTCAAGACCAACTATTTTACCCTATGTGGAAGTTAAGCCTATGTTTCCAACAGCCAGAGAGGATGGACCCAGCAGAGTGGGGCACCGTGTTGTGCCTCCTGAGGTGCTGCCTCACCACAGCAAACAGTCACAAAAGCCTTGAAAAACCAGTGATAGCTTGACTGTGAATTGGACATGTAGTGATAATGGGGGAGGCCTAAATTTTGACTCCATCTCCCTGGAGTACTAATGGATTTTGTGGCACAGTCTGTGGCTAAAACAAATAAATCCCTTCTCCTTGGAGCTGGGTAGTAGCAACTAACACTTATCCTATAAGGAGGTTAGCTGGACCATGATATATTTTGCAGTAGGGTTGTCTTTACTTACCGGGAGCAAGCTTATTGAAAAAAAAACAGAACAAGGTTTTATTTTGTCTGTTGTTCTTGTAGAAAGACCTACGAGGAGATTTAGAAATGTACTGTCAGTAATTGCTGAGGAACTTTAAGCACTTCAGAGTGCAGAATAATTACAGCACAAGGCTGTTCATTTTTCACATAAAATATTTGATGTTCTGGTTCTGTTGAACTCAGTAGAAATTTTAGTTTTTCCTTAAAATGATCAACCTACATGTCATTAACTTTACCTTATTTGTATGTTGATCTCATACTGGTTAAGAATGCCTTTTTTTTTTTTTTTTTTTTTTCTTCCTTTGTAAAGGGGTATTATTTTGACTTGGCTCTGCCTGAGAAATGTGCTTTGTAGCCTACGGTAAAGATGAAGTAAACGAACTTGACATAACCCCCAAATGTCACCCTGAGATTTTTAACAGAACTTTAACACCCTGAGAGCTTTAACAGAGCTGAGAAATAAGTCAAGGAGAAAATAGCATGAGATTAACATACAGGTTATTTTACACCCTAATGCTTTGTGGCACTGATGACTACCTTGTGCTGTGGAGCCAAACACTGCAGGTTTGAGACAGGACAAGCAGTTTTACCATTCTCCAGATGGATTTTAGCTAGTGGCAGACCTTGTCCTGCATAGATATCAAGGTATCAATTAGAATGGACTTTTGCATTAGTGTCCTCCTGCACTTAAGCATCTTTTTCTTAAGAAGCTATCTTGTCCATAGCATAACGCATAGGTGTGTGTGATGCTGCATTAGACTGTTGTGACTAGCATCCCATCACTTTTCACCCTTCTGTTTTGCTACTTACGATATGCATTAATTTCTATAGAGAATCCAATGAGCCCACTATTTTTTCATTAGTTTGATACCTACTTTTTCTGAGGATCAGTGCATGTGGTTGTTTCCACATTACATCTTTCTTGTTTTGAGACAGTGAATGGAGTCTAGAATTTTTGTAATGGAGACTTTGTAATGGAGGAACTTATAATGACCTCAGTGTTCATAAACCAGCTCAAGCAAATATAGATAACTAGTTTTAAACTAATTTGCAAGCATATTACTTGGGAATGGAGAAAGATTAGCAGCCTAACTTGCTTTTGTGGGCGGTTGTGGGAAGGTTTAACACCTGGTGCTGGTCTATAGCTGCACTCAGCTGTGGCATTATTCTTAAATTGGCAAGCTTGGTTCTCCCTGCCTGTCCTGCTGCTTTACCTTCTGACTATAATTGATTTGTACTGCTGGTATGTAGTTATGGGATCTTTTTCTGGGTTTGCTTATGTAGGATTTAGAAAACTGTGCTCTTCCTAAATTAAAGTCACTCTTTGAGCTACTACACTTTAAAAAGCTCTCTGTAAAGTGGTGCTTCCCTTAAAGACTCAATTTGTAGAACTAGCCTCATCCTCCTTGATAATGTTTTTCTCTTCTACTAAGCTGTCAAGCCCCAACAAAATCAAATGAAAAGCCATTTCAGAGTTTTGGAAATGTATACCTTAACTTCACTGTTTTCTAGTTTTCCATTATGTACTGTAATAACACACGTAGCATGACTTTAGACATTTGTTTCTGGCAGGACAATTGTTACAGCAAGGGGAAATAATGACTTGAAAGATCTAATTATTTACAGTGTTTAAAAAAAGTCAGTTTTTCTCAGGATCCCTATGTTCAGTGGACTGATACAAGAGCACAATTCTTCCTCAATATACCTTTCAGTAAAGTTCAACTCAAGTTCTTTTAGTAGCACTGGGAGAAGGCTGTGGCAGAAGCAGTTAGAATGAGTTTGAGACATGGTAGAACTATTCACAGTTTGGGATGTAATAGACACGCTAGTACTAAGGAAGGAATAAACCACAGAAAGTCAGATTGTCTTCTGTGGAATGAATTAATGTCAGATATTATCAGCCCATGTTGTATGATAAAGAAACGTTAGCTAGACAAGTTATCTATTGAATTCTTGCCTACTTTTGATTTTTTTTATTGTTTATTACAGCAGTAACATTCTACTTTGCAAACTGTATGATCTCAATTAGAAGATGTAACGAATAACATCTTAGAATTATTTTCTAGCACTTCAGAGAGAAATACTCTGGTATGGCCATGTTGTATTTTTGCTCACTCATTTACTATGTGAGGGTGTCAAACCCTGTCATTTGGGCCCTTGATGAAGATATAAATCAGGATTAGTCAACATTAGAATGTAGGTTTAAATAGTTGATAAACTTCAGTCATGTTTAATCTGTTATGGCTAAAGAGAGATGCTGCTATCCAGTACATTTTTTTCTCCTGATATACTAAAAGAGCAAAACTGGCTTTGAACTAATTTAGAAAACAGTCTTTTGTGTTCCCTAGATAGTCTTCTCTAACTCTGCATGAATAAATCTTTCTATGATGTGTCTGATCAGAACTTTAAACAGTAATTCAGATGATCTTGCACCACCATCTTGTACAAAATGTTGTTTCTGCTTTCTCGTCTTGCAGCTACCTCTCTTGCTTCATGAGGCCATGCTTGCTTCATTCATCACGTGACCCCTAGTCACATCTGATTAATATGCCCAAATTTTCTCCTTTTTATTTTATTTTTTTCTTTGTCATATAGTCCCAAAGACAGTTAGGACTTATTAAGTATAAGAACAGCTATATCCTACTGATATCCTCAGTATTAGTATTGCTCAAATAGTTTTATTCAATGACTACTCTGACTAGCTCCTCTAAATGCACAACATGTCATATTACTTTAAGGAAATGCCTAGGTAAGAAGACACATATGGCTATTAAATATCATATTCTTAATTCAGTTCTTGTAATGATTGGAAAAATTGCAACTGAAACAGCTGAATTTATGGCAGATAAAGTTAATTCCAGCTCTGGGAAGACAGATCACTGAGAATTAAAAGTGCAAATTTTAAATCATACAATATTAACTTGTGTGGTATATAGGGTAGAAGGTACACTTCCATATGGAAGGTTTGTTTCTTAAATGTTTAATTAAATATTATCAGGGTGAAGATTAGTTTATTCCCACAAAAGGTTCTCTGGATAGCTGTTTCACAAAAAGCAAATAGTATTTAAGAAAAAATCAAATTGTAGCTGTTACAAAACCATCATGGAACCATAGTATGTAGATGAACCCTAAAAACACATACGATAGCTGAGTTGCTAGGGGCATATGCTTCAAAGAAAATGAGGGGTGTTGTGTGCATGTTCAGGATTGCAGATCGGTTAATTGAGTGCTTCTGGCTACAGGCAGAGAATAGATGTGAATTTAAATAGACTAATAGTTCAGTCTGTGACCATGGAAGCATAAAGGTGGAGAAGTAAATCACTAAGAAGCACACAACTCTTACTCATATCTCTGCATGCAGGAAGAAAAGATATAACCCAAGGCTGAGCAATAGTATGTAGTTGATTTTTAGAAGTTTAATGCCAAAATGAATGAATGTTTTCTTCCTCTTTCTTCCTGTCGCTTTTGTGGTGAATCTCAGCTTAGTTTGGTCTGCAACAGAGACAAACTGCAGCAAATGTGAATATTTTTTAAAATGAGTACATAACTTGGATAACTGCTTTATGCCCTTACTTGTTCTCAGTTTTTGTCCTTTGTCAGACAAACAGGTTAAAAGTCCTGCTATGTTAGTGAGAACTGTTAACCAAAAGTAAAATTTGTCTCTTCCTCGTTGTAGCTTGATTAAAATGTCTGGATCTGAACTTGCTCTTTCCACTTTCCATGGTCTCTGCATGTATCCTACACATTATGAGTTCTTTCCATTGAAAATCAGTATAGTCTGTTTTAGAATAATCAATATATTTTCTTAGTAGGTGAATGTTCTTTGTGATGAGGTAGATGCTGATCTCCACTTATTCAATCCCAATTAGAGCGCTTGTTTTACAGGAGAGAGAGGCTACATTATTCTGTGGTTTATTTATCAGGCCACCTTCAGTACAGTCACTACTGCAACTTGGAACACCCAAGTAGAAAAGGTTATTGTGGATTTGAAGTCTGAAATGTCAGACAGAGAATACAGTCTGCTGCAGATGGTGCTCACTTATGTTTCTTGACAATGTGATGTACAGACAATGCTTTGGATAGTGGTCCCTGCGCATAGTGGGGAGGACAGTTTCCAACACACCGGTTCTTTATGTGCCTAATTCTTGTTATTGTTACAGGGTCAAGGAGTAGTGTCAAGTAGCACTCCATGGGTATTACTCTTATCAGTAACATACAAGTTTTAGCACAAGCTCTATAAAACACTTTGTGACAAAGGTAAAACTACCAGTTTGTCAATTATCCCTTTGTGTTTTATAGGTTGGGTTCAAAAGTCTGCTTTAAAAAAAAAAAAAAAAAAAAAGAAATAAAGATTAACTCTGGTGAGCAAAAATAGTATAAAAACGATGGGTTGTTTCCACTATTTTCCAGATTTTGTGTTTTTTGAAAGCTCTGCAGACATAAAGTATGGGTTGAAATGTTGGGCTGCCTCTCAAGCCAGCATACCAAGTTGAAGCAATATCTGAGTTTTGTTGTCATGACCAATCTACACAGAATTTGAGATAAGCCTGATATTGGTGACATAGATGAAAATGACAAAAGCTGTTAAACGAACTTGACTTGCTAGAAGTTGCGCCAGTCCTGGGTTTCTTCTTCATTTCAACTTTCTTGTTCTGTACATGAGCCTGGGATTTAGAGTTCTGTTTAAAAGCAGTAGTCATTAGAGTTGAATGTAGAAGAATTAATTCTTTGGAAAATGTTAATTTTTATGAAAATATTCAGTTTTAGACTGATAGATTCTGTGATGTAACATAATCACGTCTTATATGCCTTCATCATGTTTCAAACACATTCATGGACCAAGAGATGGCATTTCAAAGAGTACACATTACCTCTTGAGGTGTTTTTCTCCATTACAGCCAATTCCCATATTATACTAATACAAAAGGCTTCTCCCTGCAGAAGAACATCTTGGTGAAGCCTGTCACTGCTGCTGACTTGCTGAGACCCTCCTGGGGATAAAATGGGTGACATGGAAGGCAGACAGGACAGCCAGGACAGATGTTGTCTAGCTAATAGAGACAATGTCCCCATCTGTTAAGAGAATTTTCTGCAGTTCTGAATGGTTGGTCCCTACATCCTCAAATACTCAGCAGATGGTGGGTTACAAATGTGTAAATCACTTTGAAGTTTGGATGGAAAAATGCAAAAAGTATTATTTTCTGAAATGGGCAATTGTTGCTAACTCATGGGAGGGTCTTACTGAACCCTGAAACTTCCATTTTCTGTGAGCAAAATTAAGGTTTTTTGTTTGCATTTCCCATCCAGTTCAGAAAATAAATGATACAGAAGAAGAACATATTCCACAAGCACGGCCACCATACGGAAAGTTATTATTTGCTGATAGTTGCCACCTCTCCACAAATGTGCATGGCTATTTTCTATTCTAAATGTAAGGGAATAAGGACATAATTTTTTTTGAATACTAGTACCTGGTAATCATAGGTAACCACTGCCTCTTTTTTTCTTGCAAGCTCCAAGTCATTCAGTCATCACAACAGGTACAAACTTAAAACCAAAGTCATCTGAATCTCACTCTGTCATAGACAGTGAACAACAGAGAAGGAAAGAAGCCTTTGGAAAAAGATGTGAGGGAACAGTATTTATCTTTCTGATATAAACTGCAATCATGATGTCCTTAGAGATCAGAAAGAAACATGTATGGTAAACTACAAAGGAAGATGGAAAGACTCATTCAATCTTCCAGAGGTTACACTTGCAGTTTGAGGCAGTGGAAGTGTCCAGCCTACAGACTGAATATTTTGAGTGGTGGGGTGTTATGCTGGAGTGTATGGGGACAGGATCTGACCACATCTTCATTTTCCATTTTGATATTTTAGAATAAGATTCTTTTTTTTTTAATTATTTTTAAATGTATTAAACAATTAAACATATGTAAAGCATTTAAACACATGTAAACATATGCTGGGACTACAAAGAAGAATCTTTCCCTTTTAAAGATGATCTTTAAATTTTTTTTTGTCTGTTTTTTTCCCCTTCCTTAAACATTTAAATCCCTCAATATAAATTTTGGAATGACTTGGTGTTAACCAAGGTCACTCTCTTATTCAACCATGGTGAAGTTTCTTTGTAATGCTTGTGACACAGGGCTGACCATGCAAAATCAAGCTGTTGAATTAAAGTAGAAACTATGTGATTTAAATTACTACAGACAATAGATTAGGACAAAGTGAGACTCATTAGCTTTGTCTTTTATCTTTCAAAGCCATATTGCAAAACATAGAATGAATACTAACAACAGCTCCATGAAAAAAGACCTCTGACTGCAGATTTTCTAATAAACAAATATATCCTCTCTATCCTTTTGGTCGTAAGTGGAGGGACTGACTCCTTCTCAGTCCTTATCATTCTCATAAGTTGAATGTTTGTAGGTCAGCAAGTCTGTGTTATGGACAGATGAAATGTTCAATACGGACAGATGAAATGTTCAATAATGACTGTATAATATTTAGTTTTGTTGCACAGGATTAAAGCTTGATATGTGAGGAGCCAAAGCTTATTTTACTTAGTGACTGAAACTTGAATAAACAAAGGTAGTGTTTCTCTATGTTAATTTCCCCTGATGTAACCTACAGCTTAGTGATAATTAATGTTCAGAAAAATTCAGTTACCCAGTATTGTATTAGACTACTGAAGATATTGTCCAACTCTTTGAGAAGAGTGGTGTCTCTTAAAATGCTATGGTACCAAGAATTAGGAAGGATTCTGTATTAAATCACTATTTTCACATACTGTGGGTTCCCTTTCCAAAAAACTCTTTTCATATTTAAAAAAAAAAAAAAAAAAACAAACCCCATAAAAAT
>JAAGNO010028225.1:0-19584 GCA_033439905.1 Ceryle rudis | reverse complement strand
CTATATATATATATATATTTAGGGGATTCCTCTCGACTATGAACAGTAACAGTGTTTCAAACAACCCAAAAGAAGATTTAAGAGGCTATAAAAAGAGTTGGCCTCGCACAAAAGGATAGAAACAGGCTTGAAACTGTAGACTTTAAATACCTCAGCCGTAAGATGAAAAGTAAACAAATTGGGAAAGCAGCTCTTAATAATGGAACAGTGAATTGGAAATAAAGCTGCTTCCTCTGCCGTGATTTAAGGCTGCCTTATCGTTCCCTGCCGTAGTAGGGGTTTGCATGTGCCTGGTGTAATAAAGCAAAGCTTCTCTCCCCGGTTGTTCAGGCAGGAACCCGTGCTGGGCAGCTCTGTGGAAACCACACATTTAAACAGAGAAAGGCTGAGTTTGTAATAATGAAGCCGTAAATAAAAGGCTTTCTACACAGGAGTCCTTTGCTCAAGGAAGAGAAATACAGAGCACCTCTGCCTTTATCTTGGCTTCTGGCTGCCCTGCAACTTCTGAGGGTGCTTTCAGAGCTGAGACCCACAGAGGAGCAAAGATGGGGTCCCCCGAATTGCCTTTCAGGGGGTGTTGAGAGCACATCCCTAAGCATCTGAGCCCAACCTGCTGCCTTCCTGCTCAGCTGCTGCAGAGCTTGACCTGCCCTGTGGCACTTGCAAGTCCCTCGACTCCTCAAAGAGATTTGGGCTCCTTTTTGCTCCTCTGTGCAGCAAAACCAGCTGTGGAAATTCTGCAAAATTAGCATCTTATCACATCTGCACGCATGAAAGCTCTTGGAAACGCTCTCATCAATATGCCACGAGGCAGCAGCAAGCGCTGATAGGAAGAAACAGCCCGCTACATTTTTACCCGTGTTCCGCCAACTGTGCCGCAGCAAAATATGCCAGCCCAGTGCCAGTTTTCTCTTGCATTCCAGATCTGCTGGAATCCCATGTAGAGTATGGTAGATAGCAACAACACCAAAATCCTTTTGGCGTAAATAGTCCATTAAGTTGCATCGTACCAGGCGGTGGCTTCGCTCTTGCAAAAATCCCTGGGTACTTGGCAGCTGCTTACCAGTTGACTTGCTGTGGCTGCAGTTCTGCGTGCTCTTAACGCCTGTCTTGATGCTCTTGCACCTTACCTCATTTCTGACAAAGCTAATAACGTCATGGGCTGAGTCCTGACAGCTGGATTGCTTGCCCGAGAGCTGGGGGAACTGCTATCTCTAGCCCAAAGTTGTGGTTTGTAAGGTGGTAGCTTCATAGGACGTGTAACTTCAATTCCTATCTAGCTTTTAACCTGAATCTCCCCCCACCCCTAGAACAGAGTCGCCCAGCCTAAATTTGGGTGTGATTTCAATCTGCTTGCAGCTAGAGATGCAAGTCAGAACCTTGGCTCCAGCTACCTGCTTGTCTACAGCCATGTGGGCAAAATGATTCATGGGTTAGTTGTCCTGCAGCTTTTTCTTCTTTCATGAAGGACAGACAGGTTGTAACATCCTCTCAGTCCTCTCCGCCCAGACTGGTGCACATTTTATCACCTTTTTAATGTATTGGTCCCTCAGCATTGAGTCTCCTGGGTTATTTAAACACAATATGCTTCCTGCCTCCTGCAACTGACATCTAATTTATGAAAACAAACCCATCTTCTACCAAATCCCTTTTGACTCAGAAGGGCTGCACAGGAGATGCTCTTGGTTTAAGAACCTGAGAGCCCCAGAACCCCCAGTTGCTGGAGGCTCCCATACTGGGACTGAAATGCATCCCCAGGCCGGCAAGAGGAGAGGATCCTAGCACAAGCCGCATGGGAGGAGAAAACAAGACTTTGGCAGGCACAAGTTGCTCAACATCATCATATTTCAATATTTATAGAATGCTGTCACCTCTCAAATGTAAAATTGTGCTGTTATCTCCGTATGTGCAGATTTGCTACAAATGCAGATACACTCGCTCCGTAGGAGAATTCTTTCAGTCCCTTCCATTATTTCCTTTGGAATCAAAGCAAAGTCTTTAAGAGTTTCTCTTCATTTTCCTTCTTGCATAATAAGGATGGATTTTTTTAAGGTTGTTTTTTATCCTCCAGTACACAAAAATCCCAGGCAACGCACCCCAAAAGCACTGCATTTTGGGGGGTGCTGTTTCCTGGGTTTAGGAACTCCCCAGAGCCATCCCCTTCTAACTGGGGAGGTTCACAGCTTTACTAATTGGCAGAGTGCAGCGATGCCTTTTTCTTGACAGATGTATCACAAATTAATGAGAATTTCCACCTCAAAAGCTGAGGCTTTGAAAAAAAAAAAAAATCCCACTTTCCAAAACTGGGACTACAGTGGAAAGTAAAATAAAAACCCACATTACCTTATTGTGCTCTAATCATCATTTCTGCCACCGCTGTCTCCAGGGATGCCTTTAAAAGATGAAAAGGGCCCTATTTCTTCCCCCAGGTAACCTTGCTAAACTCAGAAAAGCTTCACCACTGGAAAAGCATTGCAAGGTTGAAGCAAAACCAAGCACCACACACCCCACATCCACTTACCTGCCTGCTGATAAGGAATCTGATGTTTCCCCCCCACCCCAGCTGAGGGGTCTTGTCACTTCTACGCAAAATTATGCGGCTCTGCTCTCTGTGTTTTGTGGTGTGAAAGTTGCATCTCAGCTTAATCATTTCCCCTGTGAAATCACATTTCAATCCAGGCAGATGGCTGCTGGTTGGGACCGTATCTCATTTTCTGGCAACCTCAAGACCTATAGGGACTGTATGTTGTACCATATAGCTGATGCTATGTCTACGCAGCCCCAATCAATCTTCCCTTGCAGGAACGGATCTGAGTTTTAATAGCATCCCTGTCCTTGTTTTATCAGGGACTGTCAACAGCATAAAGAAATGCCTTAATAAATAGCACTACATAAACACTGAAACCCTGTATTTACCACATTCTGTGCACTTGCTGAGCTGTTCATCATCTAATGTTACCAGTGTTGCGTGGCAACCGGTGTTTAAAAGTTTGCTGACTCAAAGAGCCTCTGTACTTCAGAAGGTTTGGCGTATTTATTTGACAGCCTCTAGCTTCAATGGGTCCTTTTTTATCTTTATGTGTAGCTGACGCCTATAATGATTATGAAAACAATTTAATTCTGGTTTCCACAAAGCTGAGAATTGAGTGGGTTTATATTATTATTATTAACTACTGTAGGGGAAAAAAAAAAAAGGATTTGGGGCTGTCAACAAAGAGGACCCAGCATGTTTGTTATTTTCCAGGTGTATTTTACATCACTCACCATTCCAGCTTGGCCTATGGCAACCTTGGCAGAGGCACAAGCCTCGTTCTCTGAGCTGCCACCTCCCCCAGGCGTTATCTGGTGATGCTCAGTGGGTTCCCCAGTGCTGCCCTGTGGCCAGACCAGGCAGAGGGATGCTGGGCAGTATGGGATGGCACGGCTGGGGATGCAGCATATCCCCTGGGTGACCCAATGGGTTGCCTACAGCCCATCTCCTGTCTCGCGGAGCTGGCGGTGTGGGTTTTCAGGGGTGCGTCCCTTTTGCTGCCAGGCTTGGAGGATGTGCGGGTAGCAGCCGGACCTCGGCTCCTCTTTAGTTGTTTGCCTCAAATGGAAACAGTGTTTATTTTAGATTAAAAAAAAACCCAAAAAACCCAAAACAAAAGCAAACCCTCACCCCAGAGGTTGTTGTCATAAACCCAGAATTAGTTATTAAACACAAACCCAGACGATTTTTAGAGGGGTTAAGGTTTCATAGCACAGATTGATTGATTTATTTATTACCATGTTGAAAATACCACTGCAAAGCATAGGGAATTGCCAATTCCTCACCAAAAGGGACCAAAATTCTCTGTAATAACACGGCCTTTTCCAAAAAGTCCTCTGGAGGTGTTTCCCTGTTGCTGATGTGTGCTGGGGGGGGGGGGGGGGGGGGGGGGTGTCACATGTGTTTGGGGGGGTGGGGGGCCTTGGGGGGCGGGGTGTTTTATTCCTTTTATTTAATCTTTGCACTTGGGTTGTCGGGTATTGGTTGGGTGGGGCGGGGGGGGGGGGGTGGGTGGGTGGGTGGGGGGGGGGGGGGGGGGTGGGGGGGGGGGGGGGGGGGGGGTGATGCTCACATGTGTTACGGGGCTTGGCAGCCCTTTGGGGTCAGTGTGTTACATTCCATTAATTAAATCCTGACACTGTGGCTTGCAGAGCCTTTATTTACATCATTAATGGAACGAATATTTGATTGATACTTATTTCTGAAGTTTGTCCTTTGCTTCTACGTGTATTTGCCAAAGGGTATTAGCAGTTTCCCATCTGTATATTAAGATATTACTAGAAGGCCAGGCCTTGGGGTATCTTTGTTGATTCAGCCTCTTATTCAGAGTTCCAGTTCTTGACATCGAGGGAGTTTTCCATTGGTTTCAGCTAAAGCCTTTGGAGAGAGAGAGAAACTCCATTATTTTTATGCAAGTGGAGCTTTGGAGGAGGTCCTCTCTGAGGTGGGACATGAGTGTCCTGCCCAGGGGAGGTGGAAGAAAGAATAATTTCTTGTTTCTGCTACTAGAAAATGCGCAGGTTGTTTTGGGGGAATATTTTTTTGCACGGGTTGTTTCCGGGGAATATTTTTTTTTTGAATGCTTGTTGTGTAAGTGACATCGCAGCAGAACTTCAAAAAGAGAGAAGATGCTGGAAGTTGTGGCAACTGGGAATCCACATTCACAGTTGGCCTTTTCAGGCGTTGTCAAGGCATATTTTGCCTCCTGCTGCCAGCTTGACGCATTGTCAAAGGATGCCATGGTTAATTAATGCTACGTGCAAAGGTTGCTGGAGAGGACACTGAGTTTTGCTTCTTAAAAGAAGATGAGTTTTTCAAAGCAGGTATATTTTAATGAAAGGAAAAGTTGCCCTTCTGTTTCCCACGGGCAGGAACATGTGGATATCTACCACAGAGGCTTCATTTCTGTGGATTTCACCACATCCGAGGGCTGTGGAGTTGTCCTGCCAGTAGTGGGGTTTTTCCCAGATTTACCCTTCGGTGCTCTTGTTTCACTTGTGATCTGAAGGAAGACTCTGATTATTGGAAATATCTTCCTCTGCTAGCTGAGACTTCAGACCCCATCTTCAATGTCACAGTCCTTGCAAAGCAGTCATGCAGTGCTAGGCTTTGCCCAAGCCCCTTTCCTTTACCTGGACACGTGATAGTGGTTTTGGCACCACCACCAGAAAAAAGATCGACTATCTCGGACCTTCTCTTGCCTGCACCATTGCAAGGTGCAAGCTGAGCTAGAAAGGCATCCTCAAAACACAGTTCCCCGTCATGCAAACCAAATGTTCTGGTGTAAAGACGTGGCTTAGCGAGCCAGACTGTGCCCAGAAAACTGGAGAAACCTCCACTCCCCATCCCATGGCCAGCTACTGCCCAGCCCTTCACCAGTGAATGGCACAGCTGCCCAGAAAGCCTGGGCACCTCCTTGGCTCCATGCAGGAAAGAGCTCTTGACCCTTCTGGGTTTTTTTGTTCAGACAGATGGGTGGCTCGATCAGCATAAATATTTAGGAGTGAGCACATTTCCAGGGAGCTGATCATAGATATAAAACTCTGCAGGTTATTTTCTAGGCTTTCGATTCAAGAGGGTTTTGAAATCGCTTCTTGTTCAGACTGATTAGTGGTCCATTGCCTGATGGAGAAGAGCCCTTTGTAAGGCACCGAAATAAAGAAAAAAGAGGAGGAGCCTGGAGGTCAGGGATCCACCAAGTGGCTTCATCATTATTTTCTTCTTCAGATGTAATATTAGCAGGCATCTTTAAGAGAAGGAACGACTTTTAATTAGGCAGCATCATAACACACAGTGCTTTTGGGTCCTACGTACACCTTGACAGTACTTCATCATTAACCCACACAAAAGCACTCGAGCGAATGAAAAGGTTGCTATAGGCAACCTCCTTTCGACACTGCAACATTAATTGCAGGACTCCCCGAGTGGATCAGGGATTCCCTACCCATTAACCAACCGCATTGACAAGAAGGCAACAGGAGTTAAAATGAAGGAATCAGCTTGAACTTCGCCTTAAAATGGCAGTTAAAAAAACCCCAAAAGACCTCAAAATACACACAGACCCAACAAAAGCCACAAGCTTTAGCTATGGCAAATCATAAAGGACTTTCATTGTGTGAAAAGAACGAGAATTGTTTTTACAGAATGCAGTGGAATGAGATGAAATGGTAATTGAACAAATGTTTTTCAATAGAGGTGTGATTGATACTTAAACTCAGTCTTCTGTATTACTTGGGACAACATACAGGAAGGAATTATTAACAATACTACTTAAGAGGCAGTCGGGGTCAAGTTCTCATCCTTCCAAATAATGAATTTTTTTTTTCTAAAGCAAGAGAGTTATTATCTTTTAGAAATGAACGAGTTCTTCCACGTGACCTTATCCTGAAAAGTTAACCAAATTCTGATAGATCTATAAAGCAAACTGCATTTTCTTTATTGGAGTCTGGCAAAAGGATGACTTTTATGTCATGAAGGTGCTTTGTGCTGTCCCTGGGAAAATCATCTCATATTTTGCAAGTTATAATCCTCAGAAAAATTGCCATTTTCATATGCTCAGGTAAAGACTCAATGGAATATTGCAGAGAAATCCCTGAAGGTCCTCTATGTAATGAGCTTTTTTTTTTTTTGGAAGGCTGTGGGTGGACAAGAAATTGCAAGCCTGGATTGTTAAGAAGAGCCTCTGGAGAGCTCTGGAAATGGCAGTTTGGCTGGGTTTTTGGCCAGTAGTTAGTTCATAGTGCAAGGTGGTGGTGAAGATGCACTTTCTGAGGATTTTCACTTTCTGCCGTACAACCCATGAGCATTTGAGACAAGAGCGTGAACCAAAACCTCTTCTTTTCACCCCAAAAAAACCCTTGTTGTTGCAGGTATTCTTGCATGATTTCCAGGGATTTCCTTTCCCATCTGCTTATAAAATTGGCTTCACACACCTCAGAGGAGCCAGACAAACCACCTGCCTGGACTTGCTGTGAGGCTGCTGAAATCAGTCTCTGCTAGGTTTATATATTTTTAGATTTCAAAATGCATCAGTGAGCAACCTGAACTACAGCACTTGTGTGTATCTCTTGAGGAGACATGGGACTCGTTCCTTTTGAACGCACCCCTATAGCTGCTGCTGCTGACAAAAAAAAAAAAAAGGACAAAATTCATTATAACCCAAATCTCCAGAAGGTTTTATAAGCTCCAAACAAAACCTGTACTTGCTCCATTTTTTTCCCCCCTTCATCTTTCTAATTAAAATATAAAATTAATCTCAGTGGGATATTTTTTCCCTGGGATCCTTCTGGAATAAGGACACACACATTCCTCTTATTCACATTATGCTAATTGCTAAATCAGCTTATTATTAGCTGCCCCTAGCTTTAATTAGAAGAGTTTTAGAGCTGGAGAGGGCAGCTCTGTGTGGTGCTGGGGAAGGTACCTGCAAATCAGCTGCCTGGAGTGAGCTATCTGTGCTCCTCCTGTCGTGAGGGTTTTGATGTACAGGAAGGTGTCTGACCGACACCCCAGATGCATGTCTGAGCAGAGGATATACACTTATGCAAAGCATAAGGGTTATGGAGGCAACCACACGAGTATCAGCACCTTTTGTCCAGCTACTGTTATTGCGATGGGGCAGGAACTGCCCGGTGCTTGGACAACCATTTCCATGGCTGGATGGTGAGATGTCTCCTTCCCCAGTGCAGGCACGCCCCATTGTCTTGGACTGATTTCAGCAGCCAACTTCTATCCCTGGTCCTCCAGCCTGAGGCTTTGATGCTCAACAGGAGGAAGAGCAGAGCCCCAGTGCAACTCCCCTCTCAGATGCAAAACATGTTTTAAGCTCAGCATCATAGATGTGGCTTAAACAAAGTTTCATTTTACTTAAAGCAGGAACCTTGAAAAAGAACGAAAAATTGATTTACTCAAAAGCTTTTTAAAAATCTTGTCTTTATAATAAGCTTCTTGGGGTTTCTGCCAGAAAAATACCACTGGTTATTGTTTATGCCCCTGCCCATATTGAGGGTTTCAGCATCAGTAGCCTTTGATCTCGCCCAACAATCATCCTAATGGACTGGAGCTTTCATTACTAGTTACAAACAACTATATATTTAAAAAAAAAATTTCAGCCCAAAGGGACAGTGAAGTACATTTGGGCAGAGTTTGGCTGGTAGGAGTGGAAAAAAAAAAATCAAACTCATGCACAGATCTTTTTCTAATGCAATTATTTGCATCAGGTCGTCTTGTGAGAGCCTTTCCTTGGTGATCAACACAGGTCAGCTTATGGAATCTGCCTGGAGAGTGGAATAAGACTTATTTCAGAATAATTATGAGCATGAACCAGGGTGCAGGTCTGTACTTTATGGGCTCTGCTTGGCCATTTTCATGTCAGCCATGATAATTGGCTCATGGTGTTTCGTGAGAATATTTGGAAATATGGTGAACGGAAAAGTAGGCAAGGTTGAAGAATCTGACTTCCCCCCCCCCCAACTTTTTCTCAACTCTATCATGAAAAACCTCTGAAGAGTGAGAAAATATTATTACCAGCTGATTTTCTTTGGCAAGGATGAAGAGAGGAGAGGATTGGGTGACCAACCAAAGCAAATAGGTTTGAGAAAGGGAAACACTTTCAAAATGCCATCAGCAAAACAGAGGAAACAAGCAAAAAAACCACAACCAAACAAAAAAACCCAACCAACCAAACCTAAAATGATCCTGTCCACGAAAAAAAAAAAAATAAAAGCTTCCAGTCACAAAATCTCAGTATGAATGAGGTACAAGTGGGTAAGAAAAAACTTTCCAGTTTTGACTGTTCTTGTGGGGAAAGGTTGCTAGGAAAAAACCAACCTGAAAGGGCAATGAATTCACATGTGCCTTGCTTCAGGCAGCTTCCAGAATTGCCCAGTTTTTACCTTTTCTTTGCTTGCTTTTGGACACCATCTCTGGGCACGTGCTCCCGGGGTGGATCCATTCTGCTCGGCTGCACAGAGGTCATCTTAATCATCTGCTGCTGCATTTTGCAGGGACTGGCTAATGAAAAATGGAGTGGAAAAAAAAAAAAAAGCCCCAAACCATCATGGTAAAATCCCCGTAATGACATATGACTGAGCTAATGTGTACTGCCACCAGTTTCCCAACGTAGCGCCTGCGAGCAGCCTTACGCAATGCATCAGTTGGCAGCGTCGTATGAAGTGTTACCTCTTCAAATCGTACAGCAAAGGGACTTGTCACTTCCAGTTCCTTCACGGGTGCAATATTTGCTATAGAGTCACATGGGAATAGGGAGGTATTTTTTACTGGATTCTCTTGGGCTGGTTACCCGGGGTTTCCACCAGCTTTAGGATGTGGTGGAAGCATGATGGCTGAGGTGGGTGCAGCAGTTCCCCCGCTCGTGGATACGGTATCAACCCCTTTGGCACTTTACCAGTTGCTGCAAATGTGGTTTTGTGACATATAAAATATCTTCCCCCCCCGCCCCTTGTGTAAGGCTCCTCACCCAGCTCACTGCAGGAGGTAGAAGCAGCTTAGACAATCCAGCAGTGTATCTGCAACGAGGCCAGCTTTGGAAAAAATTGCCTTAATGAAAGTCTGGGGAATATTTTCCCTGCTGTGATTGCTGGCAAAGAGCCTGGGCACAGCTTGGTCCTCAACATGTGGCTCTGAAGCTGGATTCACCCTCTGCAATGGCTGGAAGCCTCCAGCTGGGATTGGGTTGGCCTTGCTTGGTGGTTTCTTTACCTTCTGCATTCTTCACAACTTTGCCATGGCGAATGAAACCCATTGCATTGCTGGAAGAAACCCCATAACTTCATTCCAAGTGAATTTGCATCATCCCAGTGCTTCTCTAGGGGCAGTGGTCTGTTAGGAGTCAGAGCAGCTCATGCGCTCACTGTTTGAGACCCAACAGGGTGCCTCAGGGTGCAGGACTCGGTGCAGCTGCCGATGCCCTCACAAACCAGAGCAAAGGGAGGGCTCCCTCCTGCTGTGACATGTCCCAGCTCACGGCACTGAGCAACCCCTTCCCGTCCTGGTGCGTGGGCTGGTGTGTTTCTCCGTGCCGAGCTGCACACGTTGGGTACCACAGGTGGGTTCTGATGTCTACACGTTTCTCTGACAAAGAAAAGATGCAAGTGCTTTTGCTTCCTCTGATTGATGCAGAGTTGCACGAAACAGCACTGACAGAAGAAGGGCTTAGTTCCAGCAACCGACTGCGTAAACAAATCCATGTCCAGGACGTGTTGTCCATCAAAACCAGCCTCCAGCACCAATTTGCTGGCTTTTCCTTGTGCCAAGGCTCTTACAGTAAGAAAGCTGTCATAACAAGCCTTTCTTGCCCTGCCAAACCAGGCAGGTATTGCAAAGGTTATTATCGAAAAGGAAAAGTAAAAGGGACCCTGCTGGGCAAAAGGCTGGATGATGGGGTTGTGCAGGAAGGACTTCATGGGCACGAGGAGGGCTGAAGCTGTATTCCCTGTGCCAGGCTTAAATTATAACATCTCTTGTTATTTTCTGGTTTGCTCGTTGTTCGATGCAGAAAATACTCCCTCAGTTGTTAACATTTCCTGCTAATGAATTTCTGTTTCTCCTGTGGAAGGTGGTAGGTGTTGTGTGTGCGAGTAGCGTTCAATTGATAGGAATGTTCAGACAAGACTTGAACCTGACCTTGGAGGAGGGAGTTGGGAAACCTGGAGCTCAATACGAGCGCCTGCACAGCTCTATTTATAAATCCCTCTTCTGCTTTCATTCTCCCAGCTGGTGGGGGTTGGAAGTGCTAAAATGCCCAAAGCAAAAGTTTTTTTCATGACCTCTCCAACCTGTCCAGATGTACCAAGCAGGAAGAAGTCACCAGAAACGCTGCTTGCATTCAATCTCTAGCTTGGCTTTGCAAATTCACGTGGTGGAACCATCACTCAAGAAAGCAGCCTGATGACATCAGGAGAGAGGAGACCAGCCTGACATGTCTGATGTGTTGCAAGAGCATTCAGAGACCAAAATGCACAGCAGGTGCCTGTGCTGGCAACAGAGCAGACAGGCAGATCCCAGCTCACCCCTGAACTGAGGAGAGGGGTAGACATACAAGAGATGGGGGGGGAGCCTATTTGCACCCCCTTTTGTAGATGAGATGGGACTGCAGCAGAGTTCAGGGCTGGTCCAACCTGCCCCTGCCACAGGGACACCAAAGGACCCCGTGTGCAACACTCACCACACATCCCTGTTGGGGTTTACAGTGTAAATGCCTTTGCACGAGTCATCCCAACTCCCCATGAATGGAAAGAAGTAGGCACCCAAGAGGGTGATTCATCTTGTCCTTGCAGAGCTGTCTAAAATAGGTCAATGAATCATGCTCTAAAAATGCCTTTTTTTCTCCTATAGACTAGCAAGGGAGTTTCACAGATGAGCTCAGGGGTAGATGCGGTGGACATCGAAGGATGCATTTCCCATCCTATCTCTCTGTTTCTTATTTTGCCATGTGGGCTGGCCCAGGGAAGGCTTTTCAGAAGCTTGCCAGGAAGGAGCAGCTTTGCTACAGAGAAAGCTTGCAGGTTTGGAGAAGGGCCCTGGTACCTCCTGTCACGTGGGTGCTTTCATCCAGTCCTATGGACAGTGACACCCTCCTGCAAGGGCACTGTGGTATGGTGGTGGGCTTCAGACTCTCTTCAGCAGCACACCAGAGTCTCCTCCAGCTACAGACAGTGACTCGGACTTGCAGATGGTTGCTAGCAGCGCCCAGGGGACTTACAGTCTGTACCACTCTATTGGTTGGAGTAGCATGACCTCAGAGAAGTGGGTGGACCACTGAGTAACCTTCTGCACTCACATGCACACACATATAGAGTGACAGCTTTTATTCTGACCGAGCTTGGTCCCTACCAAGCTGCTGAAAGGCTCATTCCTTGGTCAGCAGTTGTCTTCCCCTTGCCAACAGGGCTCAGGATCCAGACAGCTGCTCCTCAGCTCGCTCACAGACTTTGGTTCCTGACACCGATCCTGGCCACACTTCTGGCACTGTACCTGACTGATCAAGCCAGGCTCATCTGTAGATGAACAAGCCAGTCCAAATCGCTCTCCTCGCTCTGTCAAGATCACCATTTATCTCAGCATGCAGATCAGATCCCTCGGAGCTTGATGAGCTGCCTCTGATGAATCGCTCAGGAAGGGTGGGGATGGGTCAGCCCTTTCCACAAACAAGAACAGCCAAGGGCATTGTAAACAAACAAGAAAAATCTGTTTACAGCTCGGTTGCTCCAACCTTTCTGGAAAGCCCTGTCTTTTGCTGTCCTGCTTTTGCCACTTTGCAGCCTCAGGCATGTGAGTCAGGTCTTCAGCTGAGAGGCATCAGCAGAAGGCAGGTACCTACCCAGCTCTGAATTCCATCGTCGCTGCCTTTCCAAAGCCAAACAGGGAACACTTCATATGTTGGGGTGCAGATGTCATCTGTGTCTAAACAATCCCAACATGACCAGACCCCATGAACAACTAGCATAATAATGAGAAGAATGTCACGATGGGGGAGTGTCTCCTGGGTGGGCTTGGCAGTATAGCCAGTAACTTCAGTCCTGATACGTGTTCCTGATTTACAGGCCAAATGAAGAGCAGTTCTACCAATTTACAGCTGATGCTGTAATGTAAAATTTAATTGACTGGTGTTATCTGAGAGGCAGGTGGGGTAGGAAGTGTCCTACTCTGTGGTGGGAAGCAGGGTGGGCATCCAGCCATGGCAGCTCTTCTGCCTGAGCCATGTTTCCTCTGGTGGCTGCTTTCTCTTTTTCCTCTGTGCATCTTGGGTTGCTCTAGTGCTTATTTTTAAGAGCTTCAGAACATAATTATGATTAACAGCCCCATTTGCTTGCTCAGCTGGTCAGAAGAGTCATCTTCTGCAGATGATTATGGGATTATCTCCTGTCACTGCTCTCCGCACCTTACCTGGTGCGCACTGTAGAGGTTTAGAATCACTTATGCTCTGCAAAACTTTCTGAATGGCCCTGGGGCCACCTCACAGTAGGGGACACTAGCGTGGCCACCCAGAGCTGGCTCTTTTCCACCTCAGAGCATGGAATAAGACAACAACAGGATCCTCAGGGAAGCCAGGTAGGGTTCAACCGTGGGAATGCAAAGGCATTGCTACCTTTAATTTTTAATTGAGCCTTATCAGCTGGTGTCAAGGGGGGTGAAGTTTCCTGCAATTTTAATTGGCAAACCCATTGACCCATTTCCTTTGCCTCCCTGGGTAGCAGCACAGCATACATGTTGGGTTGGCAGGGAAATGTGCTTCTTGCCAGGTCCGGGGCTGAAAAAAACCCAAATCTTTTTCCAGAAGGATATCCGCTAACGAGAACGTGGGGAGGTAGCAAGGGCACATTGCCCTTGGTGGGTCTCTTCAGTTGCAGAGACACTGGCAGCTGGAGACATTGCTCTGACAGTGAAGGACCTCCTCTAGTACTTGTAGAAATCTCCCAAGAACAGTTGTCTCTGATGGGCCTGGTCCTCTCAGTCAGCTGGAGATTTCTCTTGAAGCGATGGCACCAGCCATCAGCTGGAAAAGAAATGAAAAATGGGGACAGTCAGAGAGAAAGGGGTTTCCCCTAAATCAAAACCAAGGAAGCAAAACTTTGCAGACAGGTTCAGTTTGGGTGAAAAATCACAAAGTTCATCTAAGTCACCTTTATCCCACCCAAAGCATGTCATGGCAGCTGGGGCTCTTCCCTGGACCACTGAATATTTGAAAGCAAGCTCTGAGCAGCAGGTCTCAGCTCTCTGGGAAGATGGCAGAACCAGAAATCCTTTTTAGAGGGGAGGAAGCCAGGAGAAAAGCCTGCCAGATGAGATTCCCAACATTGCCGTGCCGACTTGGGATCCTCCGAGGTTTTGCATGATGACAGGAATTCGGAGCTGGGCATGGGGTTGGTGCCAAATGTGCTGTGCAGGACTGGGGAACGGAGTCCAGGGCTCTTCCTGGGGATCGTGTCTTCTGGAGCCAAGAGTCCTGGTACGTACCTCATACAACGCGTGTTTTCAATGAGGCTCGGAAAACGGTGTCAACTTGACATCCTTTCGATGCTTTATTTTCACAGAACATACAGGATTGTTTAACAGTGAGGAAAATTCTATGAGAGAGAGAGAAAAGGGGGCTTGAAATCCTCTTATATATGAGTTTGGGGATAGGGAGAGATAGATAAAATAACATCTTTGTCAACTGGGAGTCGTGTTATAGACACAAAGCTGATGGCAAATCCAAGCAAAACAAGGAAGCTGACTGAATAACAGATTGTGTGGAAGGCTTCCAGAAAAGGGCTTTAAAATGCAGTTGGCCAGACACCGGCTTCAACAGCATTTAGAGATGGACTTCACCATTTAAAGTTTCAAGTTTCATTTTTAAGGACAACCCAATGCTCCGTTAACCAGATGGAGGTTCTCTTTGAAAAGATGTCATTAACTTTTAAATCGCCTGATGTCACCCGCCGTTGATAGACACACACACCTACGCAGGGGGAGCAGACAAAGGAGCTCACAGAAATCCATTTCGAGGTGACATGTAATGCTGTCAATGAAAAATAAAATACCCTAATGTTTATAAATATGTAAAGGGTGAGTGGCAGGAGGATGGGGCCAGGCTCGGCTCAGTCTCAACCAGTGATAGGACAAGGAGGGCAATGGGTGCAAGCTGGGACAGAGGAGGTTCCACATAAAAAAAAAACCTTCATGGTGAGGGTGACAGAACTGGAATGGGCTGCCCAGAGAGGTTTTGGGGTCTCCTTCTCTGAAGGCATTCAAAACCCACCTGGGCACGTTCCTGTGTGACCTGCTCTAGGTGATCCTGCTCTGGCAGGGGGGTTGCACTCGATGATCTTTCAAGGTGCCTTCTACCCCCTAACGTTCTGTGAAACACAGAGAACCCCAAAAAACTGACTGGGTATATGACTATGGTTTTTAAGCTGCACCCAAAATTGAGTGATACGACAGCATTTCGTAGGGGAGAGCAATCACAGGAAATGGGAGCAATATATCCAGTGCCATCCTCAAATTAGGACTTCCCACCCCAAAAAAATCAGATAAAATCCTCCATGCAGGGTGGGCAGCTGGGAGAACATTCCTCATCATAAGGCAGATGCTGCCTCGAGCTGCACTGAGGCACAACCAGAGCAGAGGAGAGCAAAGCCCTGCAAACAATCGATGGAGCAGCCGAAGGAGATTCCAGCTTGGCCACCTCCCTGCCGGCAAGAGGAACCGGAGCGCGCTCGGCCAAGCGGCAGCATCGTGATTAATAAGAATAAGGGCCATGTTAAGAGGCTTTGCCAGGAAGCAGCGATGTGTGTTGCCCTCTAGATGACAGCAACGCCACCCGACAGTATATCCTCTATAGGGACACTCGTTTTTTTTCTCATCCCACCTCTGGTGCCAATGCTTTGCACGTTTAGCCCTCTCCGGGCTAATGAAGATTTAATAGGGAGTCAGGAGGTGGATTCTTTAGGGCGGTTGAATGCTAATTAATTATTCAGGGTGTAGCTGAGAGCAAACCTGGAAAAAAAAAATATATCAGCTGGCGTTTCAGTGTGATGCAATATGCACCATTATTGTTTGCAAATAGATGTGTCTCCTTAGATTTAAAATGACAGCTCATTCCTCTGTGTTAAACACCAATTGAGATTATTAAAAACATCTACTGAGGCTGTAGCATCTCTGCAGTAAAATATTCATCAGTTCCAGTTTGTTAGGGCTCTAAAGAACAGATATATTTTTAATAATCAATTGCCATTAAAAATAGCATAAAATTCCAATTAGATAGATGTTAAAGCTCGAGCACAGGGAAGTCCACCTCAACATGAGGAAGAACTTTGCTGTAAGGGTTAGAGACTCCCCAGGGAGGTTGTGGACTCTCCTTCTCTGGAGACTTTCAAGACCTGTCTGGATGCATTTCTGTGTGATCTGCTCTAGTTTTGCCCTGCTCTGGCAGGGGGGTTGGACTCGATGACCTTTAGAGGTCCTTTCCAACCACTACTATTCTGTGAAATTATCTTTGCATTTAAAGCGTTAATCAAATGCAAAAATTTATGGCTTTGAAATATTGCTCCTCCTATACTGTTTTGCACTGTTGGTCTTGTTTGGTGGCTTGAAATTCTCATCACCTTGTGAAGGCATCACAGAGCTGCAAGGTCGCATGCAGATGGGATGGGAGTGACCGTGCCCATCACTCCAGCCCAAGGCTCAGGAAGTAGGTGCAGAAATCTTTCCCATCTAGAAATTATTTATGTCCAATAGCAGTTAGGTCATTGCTGATCCACTGCTGATAGGACTATATAGTTGATTGGGGGTATAATGGAAAAGAGTGTGCCGAGACTCCAGGCATTCCCATGGGATCAGCGCGGGGCCATCGGGGAATCCTTTCCACCCGCTGCACTAATTCCTACCCCTGTTAGCGGGGGGATAGAAAATGGACTGTGGAAGGGCAGTAGCCCTCTTAGAGCTGGAGACAGCCTCCCCAGAGTGGTTTTCCTCCACGTTGCTGGAAAGGGACCTCAGTGTTCCTCTGACAGGAGGTTTATGCACTTGCGGTGGGGAAAAGAGAAAGTGGTCAAGTCTTTCACTCGGAGAGCTTTCCAACCTAAGAAATCCTTGAATTACAGACTCTTGCTCTGTGCTTCACTGTGCTTTGGTAGTGCGTGTGGAAAGGACCCTTCCCTGATGCTGAATTCTCAACTCCTTGTCGTTGTGCAACTCATCTCCAGACAGTTTTTACCTCCTTTGCTTGTAAACATGGATTAACATCTCTCCCTGGGTCTTCTCATCGTGAAAATTACCTCTCCTATGCCTAGCTAAAAAGAAGGCAGATAACAACAGTTCTTTTTGTACAGCAGACACGCTCTGCTTTGTGTTTAGGTCTGTGTACCTCAAATGGACTTAACGTATAGAAGATTAGGGAAACCTGACAAGTACAGAGTAGCTTTGTGCTGCTTGTAGCAGGCAAGTCAGAGGCCAAGCTTAACATAATGTCTAGGGGCTCACTACGAATGGGTAAAGGCTGTATGATCTCCAACACCATTATTCCTTCTCAGTCCCTCAGGACTTGCCCGCGTCTGAAGGAGACAGCGATACAAACTGCGTCCTCCGGAATTTGCTGCCGAAAACATCCCTGTCCCCCCATCCAGGATGATTTATTCACCATCACAATTAGCAGAAAAGAGCAGAAAATACAACAGCCCACTCAAAGCAACACACCAAAAGCCAGAGGCTTGACTGCCTCTTTTGTTTGTCTGGGATTATCCTTATCATTATTTTATAATCCTCTGAGTGCATCTCCTTGCAGAGAAAGACACTTTCAAAATGCCGACACGGAGCCATCAGCAATGATCTATGTGGAGAGCAGGATTAGAGGTCGCATCATTTAAACTAAAGAAATCAATTGAGATTCATCGGATGCCTTGCTGCTCCACAGTCTTTTTATTGTTATTTTTTGTCACTGTCACATTCTTTTAAAGCTTCCTGGAAATTAGAGATAGAAAAGGCCTATTAAGACATCCAGCCTCTCTCACCAGAAGCAGATTGGGAATGATCATAGTTCATCTGATTTGAGGTGTGCCAACCAGCAAAGCTCCCAACAATTCTCCGGTGATGTCCTGAATTTGGGGACCTGAACCCATCACAGCATCTCCCTTATTTCACCTGCATCTGGAAGGTTTGGGAAGCGTGCAACCTTCATACAGGATCAACTCCTTGAACCCCCTGAGTAAGCAGGAGAGCAACATGGGGATGTGGGATTTTGCATGGGAAGAAGGAATATTGGGGGATTGTATTTCGGTCAAAATCTGTGTTTGGCTGGACATTTTCCATCCAAACTGGCTTTGGATGCACTTTTCTCAACAGAAAAATAATTTATTGGAAGTTCATGGTCCCTCCAAAGCCCCTCGGGCTCTTATTGCTTGACTCCTCTTCGGATTTAAGTGAGAAATAAGGCAGCAAGGAACACTATTTTTTGTTTTTAAAGCACTTTATTTAGCAGCCAAGCAGTTAACAAAGCATAAAATGCTGCCAAAGAGGGTAAAGCCCTGCCTGCAAACCGCTGCCAAGCGAGAGGCATCCCCTTGCTGATAAGGCTGCAGATACACCCTGGCAGACCTGCTCAGTCTGTGTCAGGTGAAACCCCCAAGGTTGTTTGAAATGAGAGTTTTATTTATTTATTTATTGGGTTTGATGCATTTTATCTTTTCTTTTTGCATTGAACAGCATGCGGGTCCGGTTCGGTTGCTAAGCAACATCCCCATCGTGGCCTTGGGTTTCCTTCCTCCTTCAAATGGGAAAAAACAGAAATTCCTCCGTGTCCACCGAGATGAGGTAAAGTCCTACAGTTTCGTGATCTTAATTGCATCCTCCCCCTCAAAAGGTTTGCTCCTGCTGAGAAGGGAGTAAGAGATGTAACTCTCATCATGATGCCCAGGGCTTCAGGCAGCGAGAAGAGGATATACCTCTGATGGGCAGCAAGAAGAGGATATACTTCTGATGGGCAAAGCACCATAACAGTATGTGGAAATAGCAAAACGAGTCCCACTACGAGCAGAAATCAGCGTGGACATCCACGTGCACCTGCCCAGCACCATCAGCATGTTGCAGCATGGTAGGCTTGGCTTCAACAGACTTTTACAACCCCTTTCACACATTGCAGGGGCACCAGGGAGGCTTTCTGGGGTGCTCAGAAGTTGCCTTTTTGCACCTTGGCATCGAAGGAGGAGTTCTGTGTTCTACACGTTGCTCCGTTTCGTGGAGACGTGTTTGGGTTTGCGAAAACCCCGTGCCGTGGTTTAGCTGTTGGTTGCTCGAGCCGTCTTCACCCTGTTCCACCAGAGTTGGCTTGCTTAGGATTTTTCCTTTCAAAAGTAAAAATTTCAGCTGTGAGCGAAGGATTCCAAGTATTTGTGTTATCATAGAATGTTTCTTATGATAATGATAGCAGAGGTGCAGAAGCTCAGGGTGATCTTCCCATGCCTTTAGCTGCCAGATGCATTTCTAAAGAGGCTGTTTGAGGAGCGTCTGTTCCACTGTGGCCATCTCCAAAGGCTTTTGAAGTGCAGAAGATCTGCAGCTCCCATTGTCTTCTAGCAAAGGAGGGATTATTCTCCCCTGTACAGCTCCAGGTCAGGGCTTTCCAGGCAGACAAGCAACCTTTGAACACCCAGAATAGGAAGCTGGAGGGCCCAGATGCCTTTATTATTTTGTACCTAATGGTGCAAATGTAAGAAGAGGAAAAGACCGTTGTAGAAATAGCAGATAAATCTGCATTACTTTGTAAAGCTTCCTGGCTAATTAGCTGAGATGAATAAAGGGCTCATTTATCTTTCCTTCCACTGTGGATGGAGGACCCCTCTCAGCACTGCCACCCTGCTTTGCGTTAAGACTCCTGGAGGGCATTAAGAAAACTGTGCCCAGCAGGTGCAGGGAGGTTCTCCTCCCCCTCTACTCTGCCCTAGTGAGACCACACCTGGAATACTGTGTCCGGTTTTGGCGTCTCCAGTTTAAGAGAGACAGGGATCTACTGGAAAGAGTCCAACAGAGAGCTATGAGGACGATGAAGGGACTTGAGC
>JAAGNO010028224.1:84507-109903 GCA_033439905.1 Ceryle rudis | reverse complement strand
TGTTCTAGCAGGCCTCAGCTTACTGTTCCTGCAAGCCTGCTCTGCCTTGACATGTCTCTGCTCGCCCCTCAGGCCTGGTTATATTAGGGCAAACCCAGACATGCCAAGGCAATACTGAGTCTGGATGGGCCACATGTCCATTCTTCTCAAGAGGCATTACAACAGGTAATTGGGTGCTTTCTAGAGGCCCAAGTGGAGAGACAGGTAGAGCAATTTAGCTTTGCTACATCTAGGAGAAGGCAAACACTGTCTCCTTCAAGCAGGTTCCTCAACAGGAAGGTTCTGAAAAGCCTATGGACATTGCTCAATAAAGCATGTGGTGGTTTTCCAGAGAAGAAAGCATACGAGTAGGCCGGGCTTTGTTAAGTCAGGCCCAGTGAGCCCTGTTAGCGGACATCCCTCAAAGGTTTGTATAAGTAGGAACAACTTTTGCCATCATCTTGGACTTGTAGGAATTGACCTGGATACTTTCATATCTTTGAGTGATAGCTGTAAAATGTAGATTCTGAAAGTGTTAACTAATTTTTATAGGAGATGATAATCTCCCTTTCCTAAAAACCCCTGAAGCCAAAGAAGAAAGAGTCCTCCATTGTAATAAATAAGCCCTGGGACCGTAAATAAGAAGACTTGCAGCTGAAGTGTTTATGAATTGAGCACATATTTACTGTCTCGGAGACATGTCTTTCTTTGGGAATTATCAGGAAAGGATTACATGGCAACAGGGATGGATGAATGGGTGGGTCTGCGTGAGGGCAGGTGTGTGCCCATGCAAGTGTGTGTTCAAGTGAACTTCAGAAGCATCAGTACAAAAACATATGCACTCAGCATGGTGGGAATAAAAGGTTATTTAAGTTCTTCCATTTAAAAATATCATTATTCAGTTATTTTAGCATGTTTAAGATGTTTAAACCCTCATTAATATCCTTTAAATCTGCCTTTCACGCACACTGCAAAGCCTTTCAACGAAGGACTCATTTTAATGGACTTAGAGGTAATCTTGTTTTTTAGCAAATAAAATAAAGGTTTCACTAATTAAAAATGTTACAACATTTAGACTGGTCTTTTCTTTCCACTGCTTTAATTAAAAGGCATCTTGGGGAAAGGTTTTGAGAGCTGGATCCAAGTTTTATTTAATAATCCTAATACTGAGGCCAAAAGGGAACAAGCTGTTCTTGAAAGAATTTTGCTGGGAGATGTAGAGAGTGTGAAAGGCTTGGCTTAGCCATAAGCCACTATTTCAGGTGCTCAGATCCGAGCAAACCCTTCACGAGAACAACAAGGGGGTACATGAAGCAGAGACAGCATTGTTCCATCCCTGTTGCCATGGAGAGAAGGGTTAAAATAGTCATGCTTTTGAGTTCAAGAACAAGGAACACACTTCTTAGGTCTCTGGAGAGCAACCACAGCAATGGCAATCCCAGCCCCATGTCACTGGAAAGCACCACATCTAGATGGTTTTTTTGAACACTTCCAGGGATGGCGATTCCACCACTTCTGGGGGCAGCCCGGTCCAATGCCTCACCACTCTCTCAGTAAAATTTCTCCTAATATCCAACCTAAACCACCCCTGGTGCAACTTAAACCCATTTCCTCTTGTCCCATCAGCTATCTGTTGCCTCTGCAGAATATTACCTGGCGCAACAGTGGCACCCCTTCAGGCTGGCCTCGCAGCGTGCCAGCAGAGGGGTGTGAGTGCTTGCTTTGTACGCTCATTTGACAGCCCACACCACCCCTGGTAGGCAGTTGAGGTACAAGCTAGGGCAGCAGAGCTGAGATTTGGTGATCCCTGTGTATTTGCCAAGAAAAGGCTGGCTGGCTGTCACTCAGGCTAGCTGTGTGCAGGAGATGGTGTGAGTGCTCCCTCCAGAGCCTGCGCTGATCCACATGCCTTGAATCAGTGTCTCGGGGGAAGATAGGTATGACTTTTTGGTGGAAAAACAGATAGGAGAGGTTCTGCTTCCTCTTCTTCCTCCTCTTTTCCCTTCCCTCACCCAAACTCCTGTTGATAAGCACCTCTTTTGGTGCTTAAAATCAGTGACATGATCAAGGTTCATAAGAAAGCTTATGTTTATTCTCTAGGGCTTTTTTAAACACAAATTCCTGACCCAGTTAGACATGAGTTGGCACAATGGACTGAGGTGGCCAGCTGCCTCACAGTGGAGAGGATCAAGTAGTTGGAGGCTAGCAAGATGCAAACTTCAGATGGCTTTGTCACTAGGAAAATTGCAGTGGCACCACACCCTGCACTTCCCCTCCCTTCTCCTCCTCCCAGCAGTACTTGAACAAAAGACCAAATCCCAGCCTGCTTTGCAATGGACACTCTATTTCACAGTGTCACTCTCTGCTTGACCCCAAATCCTTGACTCTGAGGTTTTGGAAGGCATTGAGTAAGTGCTAAACAGTGGGGAGGTAAAGGTCCTAGTATCCTCATAGCCCACAGGCTGATGAAGAACAGCATCCTAAGGTGCTGGTGTTGTCCCTTTCAGGGAATGGGAAATGGCCAGAGGTTTGCTTTTCCTCATGGAAGGAAGTTTGATTAGATGATCGTTGTAGGTCCCTTCCAACCAAAATACTCTATTCTATTCTATTCTATTCTATTCTATTCTATTCTATTCCACCTAAGCCCATTTCCTTTGGCTAGTATAGGAAAAGCTGGAGCTCTGGCTCCCACCTCATTCGGTGACCAGGAATGGGTGAAGCCAGATGGTGAAGGTGAAGGCTTCTCTGTCACTGACCTAAACAGCCATCCATGGCTCTGACCATGGGACAGGGACCACTCTTCCACCTCTCAGTACTGTATGCCTCATCTGCCTCTGGGTGGAAGAACCCTGAACGGCAATTCTGCTCTTAGGCTCATACCTGAGCCATGAAAATATAAAGGACAAGACGGTGGGAGTTTCAACCTCAGATTCAGCAGGACACCTTGTCACTAACTAGCATAGTAGGTCTCTATATTCATTCACTCATCCTTCTTAGACTATAAAAGCTATTTTCAAAGCCTGGCCTCATGTGTCTTTACTGGTGTGGAGCAATGACACCACTTCTCTCTCAGTCACTTGCATGCCTCCCACACATCTGTTAAAGGACCAGCAGCAACTGTTAAAGGGTGCATGAGACATCAGCCACTTCTGGAAAACGTTAACATTTTCCTGCCTGATATGCTCAGCTAGCCTGGAATTATTTAAAAAAAAAAAAAAAAGGAAAAAAAAAAAGGACTTTTCCACAAGATTTCTGGGAGGGGTCTCCAAAGAGGAACTTGTTGTCAGCCACAGCTCATGACTAATGTAATATAAAAAGCGTATGTTTGGCAGGATTTTAGGCAAGTGACTGTTTCAGGAATCAGGGTATTATTTTATGTGCAAGGTTATATTTAGAATTTGTAGACTGCAGAGTCGCAAGAAAATAATTGCATCAAGGAAATCTGGTGGAATCATAAACCATGAGAATGCAAAGCCTGAATCATCTGAGCCCGCAGGAGCCTGGGATTTATTCCACCAGAGCTCACAGCAGCTCATCCATTTGCTGGTGTTTGGGGTATTTCCTTAGCTTTAAAGGAGTGTATGCTTCCGTGCTGATATATTTACTAAGGCAATAATTGCAGCATGTGAGAATGAATGAAGTTGTAAAATGGTTTCTAGACCCTTAGAAAACAGACTTCAAACTGCCTCATTTTGAACGATACTTCCTCCTCTGGCACGAGTGCATCTGAAAGCTCCAAAGATATGAATCCTCAGGAATTTGACTGTTGTTCAGATGTGGCTTTCCACATGATGATTCACACACTCCTCATTTTGGTCATCCTGTCATTCAAGAGATGATGTATCCCTTGCTCCTAAGTATCAGTCTAGAATATAAAGTGCCCCAAGACAAGATGGAAAAGTGTTAGGCTGTGACACCCTACCCTCCTGCCCCACACAAGATCCTCTTGTGTCAGTTAAAAGCCTCCCAAAGGGCTGAGGAGGTGTTTATGACTCCTAGATTTTGCTCATATATATGAGGTTGGAGGTGGGAGGTTTGCTTTTATTGACTCTCACATTCACATATGGCAGGACAATAGATATACAAGATGAATGTTCTGAAAAGAGGGGAGAGCTTCCAGCTCAACTGGGACAGGAACATGCAGCAAACTCTCTGACTCTTATCTCCCTCTGTCAGCTCCATATCCCTTCTCCTCACCCCTCTCCGTACACATGCATGCTGCTTCCTTCCACCTCATGGGACAGACAGCCCAGCACTCCTTGTTCTGATTCAGAAAATTCCACCACGTCTCACTTCAGCCAGGTTGGCATCCCTGTCCTGACTTAGCCATCTCCAGCAACAACGTTCAGCTTTACAACTCTCGTGAGTAGGCTGTAGTGACAATTTGGGACACATAGAAAATCTGACTATATCTGCAAAGCAGTGCAGTAGAGGCCACAAGGAAAGATGAGAGATAATTCCTTCCAGACTCTTCTGTTGTATCTCAAAACCAGTCTGATCTAAGGAGTCTTTAAGACTCCTCAACAGGTTGCAGTTGGCTAAGCTGAAGCCTGTCTGCATTTTTAAATTAAACAGATATTTTATTGAGCTTTCACTCTGGTTGCACAGTGTGACGGGTCAGGGATGATCCTGGCAGTCACTGATCTTGACAATAAAGGCATGTGTTTATCCCAGGGCACGTAGAACATGTGAATGGTGCCAAGGGTTGACTGAGGTAACTTTGCCTTGCAATAAAACCACAATGCCCTCTCTTTACTTCTGTTTCTGAGCTGAAGAGCATAATGAGTTTCAGTTACTTTTATTTGGGCAGTGAAGACAAGACTCTTGTCACAGCATCTCAAGGGATAGTCAAACACAAACTGTTCATGGCTCTCAACCTCCCTCCAACTGAAGGGCACGTACGATACCTAAGAAGAGTCTCTTCACAGCTCAATACACTGACATAGTGTCCTCAGTGAACAGGAAGGAGGGATGGGGCAAAAGAGGGTTTCAGAGAAAGAGATGAGAGCGGTGGTGACATTTATTTCAAGACCTTCATGATGAAAGGTTCCTCATGCTGTGAGGACTCATTCATGCCATTTCAGAGCTGGCATTCAACCAGGGCTTAATCTGGTGCAGAATGAAATCAGGCATTATGAAGACATGGATGGTTGTAATTGAAATAATAACATAAATATAATTGAAATATAAATATATATATGCACACACACGCACACTGTATAAAACCTCGGTGGAAGCAACAATAACCTTTTAGCTCTGCGAGCCAGCTAACCTATTCCTGTAACCGCCTCTAATCTGTATGTTTGCACCTGGGGTTCTTTAAGGAAACGCAGAGTTGTAATTAACAGGGGGTGTGGAGAAGTCAGATGAGTGAGATATTCACACTGCAAGACTAGAGCATGAATTTGCACCAGGTCACAAGCATAAAGAGAGCAGGCGTGCCAGCTTTGTCCCAAGAGATCGTTTTACGTGCTCTCCATCATCAAATAGCCATACATTGCAACTCACAAATTTCCTCCAGTGACCGTAAAGCTTCTCAAAAAACTCTACTTCTGAGTTACTCATTCAGAAAGTTACTCTCTGACATTAAAAAAGACCCTTGGATTTTGTTAGACTTCTGTGCAGCTTTAGCAGCCGTGAAGCTGGTACCAAGCTGCCATGAGATGTTACAGTGCCTACATTGTTGGTGGGAACCTTAGGGAAAGAGGTTTCTGGACATGCCCTAGCGTCCACTTTCAGGCGATAACTTCTTGGCTAATAAACACGTTTAAAACACAAAATATGAATTTCCCTTATTGCTCATGATGGAGTGGCTGCCAAGGATCAGCAATTAGGATTATGTCTGGAGAGGGAAGGGGCCTAGCCAGAGTCTTTGGATGTTCATCACAGGAGTCTTGGCTCATGGCTGAGATCACCCTCATGCCTGGCTGGAAGGGATGGCTTGTTGTGATGCTTAGGTGAAGGTTTAAGCTGGGCCTAGGTCTGTCTGGATGAAACACAGCTTGCCTCAGCTTCCTGTGGCCCAGCCCCTGGGCAAATGGTTCCTTCTTTTTTTCCCTGTAGACAACACTGTTTCTTGCCTGGTTTTAGCTTGTTAGCTGAAAGTTGTCTGCAGAGTCTCCACATACAAACCAGTAACATCAAAAGTGTTTGGGAGACTCCATGAACAAAACTGAGGAATTCATAAATCCAAATCACCAATCAGTCTAACACAGCCCACAAATGGGCTCTTGTCTGCTCCTCTCTTGGACATGGCAGCTCACAAAGTGTCTGTTGAAAGGAGATATGCTTGTATTGCTTATAACAAGCAATAACAGAAGGATGATCTGTATGCAACTGAGACATCCATAGCTACCCGAAGCTAACATCATGGTGAGGCTGGAGGGGTAATCGTAGAGAATTTGACAAAGCAAGTGATGGAGCTGAGAAAAACGTGGAGGCTTCATTTCGTCAAGGCGGATGCTGCCATTGGGTGGAGGTGTCTGGTGTGTGTTCTCATCAGCGACAACTCTGAAAATGCCAAAAAATTGTCATCGGTGATTAAGCTCCCTCACGCAGGGAGGCTTTGGGAATAGAAATCAACGACTTTATAATTAGCAAAAATTACTGAGAAAAGAGACATTTGGATGCTTTTTTTCTCTCATCAAAGACTTTCTGTCTCAAAGTCCCCTTCTGAGCTGGTCTGTCTCCCAGCCCAGCCTTCTTGTGATGGCAAGGGACAACAGACCGCCTCAGATCACACAAGGCAGGAGGGATTCACTCTTGCCAATGTGTGAATCATATAATGACTAAAGAAACTCCACTGGAGTCTGCTCCTCTGAATGCCAGACAGCATTTGCATCTCACCTGATCCTGGCTGGGTGGTCAGTCCCAGCTATGGTGTTCCTTGCTGGGGTTCACCCCTGCCAGCTAAAGCAGTTGATTGTTCAATAGACTTGAAGCTGGCTAACAGACCCATAAAGCTGTGCTCTAGAAGCTCTCTTTGATTCTCCCAGCCCGTAGCCCAAATGTAAAAACTAGGAGCTGAGTTGATCCTGCTGGACTGAGCATGGCTTCTGTTCCTGGTACCCATATATTCTCTTTTCTAGATGGATCACATGTGTGCAGCCAGAGGATCAGGAGCCTGGCAATGTTTAGAAGCAGGATTTCTGGTGTTTTAGGCACTAATTACACTCAGGAAATATAGCTGGTGTGGTTCGCATGTTTAGCTTCCCACCATACGTGTATGAAGGCTTTGGCTGACATGTCCTGGCTGAATCACAGAGCATCCAGTAGCCTGAACCTTTCCTTCTGGAGCTGATGAGGCTGGCTAAGCCCCAGGGAACTGTGACAGATTCACAACCATGCTGGATGAGGCCCCAAGAAGATACGTAACACCCCTTCCATGGGCAGATTGCATACATTAGTGTAGGAATTTCTCAGGAAAACCCATTCTTAGAGAGAGCTGGCTTCTATTTATCAAATGCCACATGAAACAAGCTGTCATGAGACTGCTGTCTCCTGTAGCATGATGAAGACCTTTTCTTTCTTGAAGGAGTCTTCTCAGATGTAAAGATTTTATCTATTCACCTCTTCCAAAATAAAATTCACCATCTTTGTATTTGCAGCTATATTCTCCTTCCCAGAGGACTGGACATGTCTGCCAGTGAGCCTACCCTCACAAGTATGAACCAAGGGAGTGTCATGAAAAAACAGTGTGATGAGGGTCTGAATGAATGGGTGTGAGGGTGTTGGTGGCACTGTACTCAGTGGTCCTGTGCTGACCCTGGGCAATAAAGTGACAGCCAGCAGTGGCATGCATGATGCTTGAGAGAGGTGCCCAGAGGCATCAGTGGAACCTGGGGCTCCCACTGGAGCTGGCGCTCAACATCCCTGAGTCCTGCAGCCTCTGGCGAGCCTTGAGCAGCGTCCTGCCAACAGACCGAAGCTTCTTAAGGCTTGAAGACTGGAAGTGTTGTTCCAGGCATAAGGCAGCAGTGTTTTAAGCCGCCAGTCTCCAGGGCTTTCTCTCGCGAGCTCCGTGATTACGTCATGTCTCCAGTGAGGTCAGTGCGCAGCTATCGAGATGGAGTTTCAATTGCTCCCAGGCTTGCAGGCATGCTCTTGCCCATGCAGGATGTGGCCAAGCCATCACCAGGAGGGTGCAATGGGATTGTCCCACCTCAGTAGTCCTTTCTTCAGGAACTGGCTTCCCCCCTCACACTCGTGCAAGTCCCGTGGTGGGAAGAAAGGGGTGCTTGTTTCTTGCCTACCGTTAATAGAAAGGGCTGGAAGTGTAACCAGAAATGACAACTCGAGTGAAATGCGATGCCTCTGGAGAGGCCCAGAAGGCAGCAGAGTGGTGCCTTCCAGCCATGCCAGAGACCCCTTTCTCCCGCTCACTGAAGAAGCAGTCAGCTTGGGAAATCTTGTTTTCACAAATGTATATTTTTCCCTCTAAAAACAATAAATGGTGTTATTGATGGGCAAAGCCAAGGTCCAATGTGGCCACACACTGTGAGGCTTGGCTGGCTTCCTCCGCTGTTGCTACGCTCTTAGTTTCCCAAGGAGATTTTGGATACTTCCTTCTGCTGCGAGGGCCACACATACAGACAGAACAACCCATTGGAGGATCCTCTATACCCCATCCAGTCCCATCCAGGACCTGGGAGGTGCAGAGGGGCCCAGGAGGATGTGAGACTGGCCCCTGACTGTTATCTGTGCCTCCAACTCCTTCTGTCACTGCTGACCTGCAAGAACAGAGCCTTGCCTGAAGCTTCAAGCTCCAGTCCAAGCTGACCAGCCCACGTCTCAATACCAGGTTTCAATTGACAAGCCTATAGTCATATGCACACAGACATGTCCATCCTCAGATAGAGGAACAGCTCTGAGTAACGGCTGCTCTTTCAGGCCTACATATTGCATGGGCTGGGGTGATTTAGAGACATCCTTATCTCTCAGGTACAAGTGATTTGGGAGCTTTGTTGAACACAGATGCTCAGGCAAAGGTCTAATCTCATCTGGACAAGGTCTGGGCAAGAAAGGAACACATTGCTTAGTGTCTGACTTGGACAATTCTTAATTCTCAAGATCTGTCCTCATAATTTTCCCCCAACACTGTCTCTAACCAGTAGTTGCCAAAAAAAAAAAAGGTCAGACCCTAGACAGATGTTAGAAAAGAAAAAATAGAGCAAATAAATAGTATCTGGCTTCATATCAGGAATCTGAACTATGAACAAAACCCGACGGCCGGTCACCATTAAAGCAAACATGGGAGAAGAAAACGGAAACTGGTCAAGTCCTTGATCTCTCCCACACATCCGCAACACCAAGCTGCTTTGCTGATTTACATCCCCGATCTACACCCCTTGTCTGCCCCAGCTCCCACGAATCATGGCCCCGTTCACATGTTGGCCTCCATGCACGCATGGACGCACTCACACACACTCCCGCTTACACGCACCCTTTCCTCCCGTGCCCCCCAGCCCGCACCACTCATTTCAGTCAGTGCCCTGCCTGCCATGGCACGGCTGCTGCTGATGCACATGTCGTCACCGTCCCCCGCCCTCCCACAGTGCACCCACCATCCCTTGGATCTGCTGTGCTGCACGTCGCTGGCACACAGAGAGGCCAGGAGCATTTACTGGTGTGAAGTAGGGTACTGGGGCAAATGCCCACTGCATACCAATGAGTGGAAAGCAGCGCGTGAGCAGCCGCGGAGCAAAGGTTCCCTATTCTCTTTTCTTGGCTGTCGGCACATGTGGGGCAGCGGGGATGTGGGAGAGGAGGGAAGGAGCGGCAAGAACCAGAGACAGCAGTAGGAGCTCTGTCGCACTTTGGGATGAATGCTAAGCAGACCCCACTGGGCGGGAGTACCCAGATGAATGGGATCCTTTCACATCAGCCTGACAGAGGAGGGATTTCATAGTTCTCCAAGCAGCACAGAGCTGCCTTAATCCAGCAGATACAATGCCCTGCTCATACGGCTCAGGAAACAAAATAAATATGTTCTTGCAAAGACATCACAATGAAGCTTTTAAGGACTCTATATGAGAAGGCTCTACCTGGTTCTTGGGTCTCCTTGCATGTGTGGGAGCTAAGAGGCAGGCTTTTTATTTTCTTGCTCTCTTTGCTTTTCTCAACACTTTCCTCCATTGCTGAACCTGGCCCTGGTGTGGAGGAGAAGAACATTTCCATTAGGCTCTCTTCTAAAAATAAACAGAAACAATCACCCCCAGGGTCACTTTAAAGAAAGTGATCACAGATACACCTGGCAATAAAAAAGTAAAAATGCAATCAACTCTGCAAATCAAGTAAAAATAACCAAAAGACTAAAATAACTGTTCTGGGTGACACAGAGAAGCTGTCTGCTCCCCAGGTCTAACTCCTCTGGCATCTCTACCAAAGAGGCATGACAGCTGCAGCAGGATGTAGTAGTTATGACTATAGGATAACCATGGAGTAAAGCTCACCATCGAGGACTGGGGGCTGCTCCTTCCAGTGTCCCATTAATCCCACATTGAGACATGGATGAAGCAAACCAGCCCAACAGGGTGCAGTGCAGTAATACCCAAACCAGCCTATGTCAAAAAGCAGCCGTGGAGCTCAAGATGATCTGTTTGCACTGTAGCTTAGTCCTGCAGCAGGTATACTAGCCCACAGGACTACATGCTGCCACAGCTTGGCAGCATCTAGAACCCAGCAAGCTCTGAACAGCTTTGAGACACTTTCTCCACCTGCATCCAACCCTGGGTGAAGAGGAGCCTTTAGCATTAGCGGCTAACCCAGCTGCCCTACTCTGCCCACCCACCTGGCTTTTGATATTCTCCTTTTGTTCTGTGATGCTGCTGCAGCAGAGAGCATTTACTTCACCGTACAAGTGCACACTAAGGGGGATCTACAGCACATTTGCCATACTGCATGGGGTTGGTTGTGGTGCTGCAGTCAGGGCTGCTTGAGTCCATCCCTCCCAAGTCTGCTCTCTCCCAGGTGACATGTAGCCTTGAGAACTGGCTGGATGACTTCAACACCCCTAAGGCCCATATGGTTAATTTCGTATTTCCATGGTGGTTTGGGTTCCCAGCTGAACATTACCCTTGTGCTCAGATGGGATCTATTAATATCTCTGCCAGGAGGTAATGAAGGCTCTTTCAAACACTGCAGCTGAAATCTCCCCTGGGAATGGCTCCCAGGAGACAGGCTCATAATATCCAGAGGTTATGACAAAATTATACCCTGTATATAGGATGTGTGACTGTCTTGTTTGGCCATTTGTGCTGTCCCTGCTATGGAGTACCAGGTACACAGTGTTACTCGGGCAGCGTTTCGTGCCTATCTGCAGAAAATTTCAGACTGCGGGACTCAACTGACACACGTCAGCTTGGGAAGGTGCCTGCCTGTTCTGCATGTGACAGGTACTGAAGAGCAGTATAAAACTGTCAAACCCATTCCTGAGATAAAAAGCTTGTGTCAAGCTAATCAAAGCATGAAAGCATAAGAAATGCACAAAGGGAAAGGTTTTAAGACCGGAACTGGTAGCTTTTCCACCAGACCTCCCTGCATACATCCAGGCCATAAAACATCAGCTGGCAAATCCTGCAGTGGCAGAAATTGTTCTTCCTATCAATGAAGAGAAAGAGATACCTTTTGGAGAAAACACTCTTCCTTCTAAAACCCTAGCACCCAGCTGTCCCACTGCAAGACTTCTGTCCACAATTTGCTTTCCCAAAGTGTCGAGCTCTGTCAAAAACCCAGTGCCAGTGACTGCTGCTGAAACGGAAACTTGTTCTTCCAAAAATTAGCCTAACCGTGGCCCTCACTGTTAGATGTGTGTTAGCTCCCATGCTCTGCAACCTGACTGGCTGTGGAATAAAGTGCCTGTTTTTCTGCCAGCTTCCCCTGCCCCTCTGTGTGCTAGTGCTGCCGTTCCTGTGCCAGAGCTGCCAAGATGAGGCGGTGGGTTGGCAGGGAGAACAGCAGCTCTGTGATTCCCCGGGCCGATGATCTACCAGAAGTGCCAGACTGTGTCAAGTGACATGTGAGTCACCACTCAGACCTTCTGCTCAGTGGTGAAGCAAAAATCCACAATTCTGGCAAAATTTAGGCTGCCTTATTATTCTCTCTAGCAGCCTTACCAAGTTGGCATTTTAGCATCCCAAACCGAAGTTGAATAGAGCTGCCAAGGGCTGTCATCCCAAGTTTCTGCTTCTAATTTCCTTGCAGTGGAGATGCTGAGATGGCTGAGAATATTTCATTTTACCACCTGGCCACCAAAAAGCTTGGTCTGCATTTTGGGTGATGTCACACTTCCTGAGCTTTGGAGAATGGCTGTCTCTCCTTTCTCTTTTGGCACAAAACAAACTCAATCATTCAAAAAAAGAAATCCCTCATGAGCTGCCAAGGAAATACCAATGAGAGAGACGGGAACAAAAGCACGACTGTAAAATCAGAGGAGACAAAAGGATTCAATAAATCTGATGGGGTTTTTTCCCACCCAGACTGTAGCAACCATGTCAACTGATGACAAGAATTATTTGGTGACGTCGGAAGTAGTCGGAACAAATCTGCTCTTCCTTAACAGCCCTGTGTCTAAGCCACCCATCCCAGTGGGTTTGTGGTTAATCTGGCTAAGGTCTATGCCCTCTTTGACACAAGCTGTAGCTCCCATACAGCCCTTCCTAGAGGGATTTGTCTCAGAGATGTCAAGAAGATGACTAATAACCAAACATGCTCTCGAGCTCAGTGACTGAATTCATTTGTGTGGCCAAAGACCCCATTAATAGTCTGTACACACAGTATATATAGTTACTTTTTAAATATAGAGGCATTGTCCAGAGGTATTTCTATTAGCCCTGTTTACTCCCAAACCACTTGGGCTCAGACATCTCGACGTCCTGAACCTAAATGTGGATAAAGTGTGAGGCAGAGCTCCAAAGGGTGAGGCAGGAGGGAAATCACTGGGCCAAGCAGCTTTAATGGAAAAAAAAATATTTGATGTTGCCACAGTTCAATTTATTTTTATTTTTTTTTAAAACCTGGGTAACTCGAAAAGTGCAATGACTGGGTTACATCAGAGGTGGAGGTTAGGTGCTCATGGAGAAGGAAAAGATGTCAGTCATGAGGGAATGCCAGAACTGGTTATTGGAGTATCACACTGCTGAGAAAATTTGGAGACTGATTTGCTGGGAGTTCCCACTGGAGCAGCTGTCTCCTCTCTGAGTTGTTATTTGTCAGGGCACAGACTTTTCTTCAGTTTGCTAAATTTCTTTAAGAACATTCATTGCTCCAAAGCACCTACCAATTAACCTCTCTTCAGTGATTTTTAGGATAAGTTTCTGGTGGCTATTTCCAGTTTACTCTTTATACTGTGTCACTCAGGAACTGAACTGCACCAAGTTTTGATTTTGGTTTGGCTTTGGCTTTGTTCTTGAGGATGTTGAGTTTGGGGCTTGTTTTTTTCCTTTCTGACTGAAGAACAGGAAATCAGTTTAAAAGAGCAACAGCAAAAAGCACCTATATGGCAAGGCCATGTGAGCAGATGAACAGTAAGGCTTAAAGTAAACAGAGTTTTGCAAATATTTTCACCCAGGAACAACGTTCCACCACCTGTAAATAGCAGCAATTCAAACAGAGGGCTCAAGCTCAGAAATAAATGCATGAATCACTGGCTTTATTCTTTAGTCATATTAGTTACTAAATACTTGGGAAATCCAGTTCTTCCACTCTCCTGGTTGGGCTGGGAAAAGCAAAAGTGTAAGGCCAAGTGCTGACTCAGAGCAGTGAAGAAAAGCATATATGCGACAGAAGAGCCTTTGAGAGCCATTCTCCTTTCAGTCTGCCTTGTTCCTGCTAGAGGTCTTCTGAGGCTCTCACTGAGGACTCACATCTTTAGAAATGTGGTTTGGTTTGAGCAAAACCAAAACAAAACTTTGCAGCTAAAGGAAAGCCTGAGGGTCTATGACTCTGGAGGGATCCTGCTGGCTGGTCTAAAAAAGGATGCTGTGGGGATCTGATGCCAGCTGCAGGTGGCCATAGGACCAGACCCGTTTGCTGCTGCCATCACTGCTTTAGACCTGCAGACCCTGGGAGCTGTGCAGTGCCGGAGCTGGGGACCATCCTTTTGGCTGACTGCAAAGGCAGCTAGTGAGATCAGTGCAGGTTCCAGTGTACCAAGCAGGCTTCTGGAGCATCTTCTGACATGCCAAGGATGGCAACCACTACACAATCTTTTATTCCCACGTTTATCTCCCACAGAGAAACAGTGTTGGTGGTTTTGGCAACAATGAAAGCCCATTGAAAAAGAAAGAGTTCTTGGGAGAGGAAATGGGGAAAAATGACAGGGACGATCATGAGACTGTGTCTCTGTCACCTAAGGGACAAACAGAGGTAGGCGTTGCTAATTAATGGGTGGTTTTCAACATTATGTAAAATGTTTTATAAAGTCTCATTTGAACAAGACCTGCCCTAATGTGCCCAGGGATGTTTGAGCCCTCTCAGGACTCAGCTGGCTTGCTCGCACCTCAGCCCCAACGAGCCCGCCTGGCTGCTCCTGCAGAAGTGAGGCATTCATGCTCCCAGAGTGTTAATGATTTCACCCTCCATAAAACCAGCCACTCAACCGTGCGCTCAGTGGGACACACACCGAGATGAAATGCTCTCTTTGAAGGACAGGAGGAGGTGACAGGACCAAGGTTTCTTCCTGGGTCAGTTTCATCTCCATCACAGGGGAGTTTCCCAGGGGATGGGTTGTCTGATTCACATCACCTGCAGAGGCATCTAGTCCTCTTAGCCTCACCAATATTGTTATATTTGAACAAAATCCACAAGCCCTGGGCTCATGGAGGCTCTTAATGCCTGCCCTAAAGTATTTCTGAAAGCCAGTCCTCCTCTCGGCTCTTGCTTTGACAAAGGGGCACGGAGACTCCATACATCCCACAGCTCTGCTGGCGGTGAGGGACAGAAGATCTTGTTGCAGAGCTCTCCGCCCCAGGTACAAGTGGTTAATTTGTTCCCCAAGCACTCTGTTGACAAATTTTACAAGAGGCTGGGAAAGTAATGAAAACAATCTGTGCTGCATGCTTATTTGAAAAATGCTATAAAACCCCCTGAATAATTTTCACACTGAGGTGATCTGACCAGGCCAACATGGGATACTTAAGTGGGTAACAGTCCTGGACCTGCCTGTGTGACCCAGCTGGGCATGATGCTCCTTGTTGCCATTGTGTGCTCCAAGGGGTTACGAGAGTCTGTGCTGGCTCTGGGCTGCTCTTGCTTATATCCAGCTGTGGGATCCACCATGCCACTGCCAGGACCACCAGTGCACTGAGGTGTCCATGATTCACCCCCCTCAGCCACAAGCATTGGACACATGGAAGCAACCTGAACCAGGGATGCTCCTGCACTGGGAGGTTCTCAGGTGGTGACGGAGGGTAGCACAGCATCTTCCCAGGGCAAAGGCAAGTGGGAAGGAGGCAGTGAGAAAAACTCAGGATTTTCTTCCTTTTCAAGGAAAAAAATGATGGAATTATTCAGATGTGGTGAATGCACTACCCTATCTAATAGCTACAAGCATCATGAGGAATCAGCTCTTCAGATAAAGCTCCCGAGTTTCCTCTCCTTGCAGTATGGATATTCACAGCTCAAAGGAACTACAGATCCCAGTATGCAATGGTCCCTCTCCCTATGAAGGCCTGAGGGAGATGTGGGTACTACTGGATTACGCTGGTTTTGCTATTAAGACTCCACGCCAGTACAGATGTTTCTATAGCTTTTATCCTTGCTCCATCTGCTTGGCTCCAGGGGTCAGTACTTCCCTCTGTGACACACTAATGCTTTTTGCATAGATGTTAGTGGCAGGATGAGCCAAACCTGCCAGCTCCATTGGGCAAAGCAACTTTACACGCTCCCACACAGTGGTAACATCCACTGAGAAAAGCCGAAGGAAAACAACTGAACCTCCTGCTGCCTGGTGGCACTGTCCTGCAGTCCTGGGTGGGGAAACCCCTGTTAACCAGTCCAAGTGATCCCATGAGAGGGCATTAAGATACAAATGAATGGCTTTACTCTGAGTATAACTCTCAAAGCTTGTTTTGATGAGAGGTCATCTGATTTCCTTGCTGTGGAAGTTCAGCCACCCATCTCAGGAGCAGCTGGGGTGGTCCCCTGCAGCAAGTCCATCACTGGGGCAATGAGGGGTAGGACTGAGAACTGGGGGAGGGCAAGTGTCTTCTCAAAGTAGCGGGTGGAGAAGAACAGCAAAATGTAATTCTGGATGGTCCCCAGCAGATGGAAAAGCAGGAGAGGAGCAAGTTTATGTTTACGGAAGCACAGTTTCCATAAAACTGCATGGTGCTTTTGGAGGGAGAAAAGGATGTATTTCATGGGGTAATTGAGGTCAGAGTTTAGACCAGTATGTGAATTGGAGAGCAAGTCACTTTGTGCTTCAGGAGGACCCATCAATTCTTCTCCCAGTGATCAGAGCTCTTTCTGTCTCTTCTGTAGCAAGAAATGCCAGTGCCTCTGCCTTCCTATTTCAGGACATCTGTCCCCCAGTGAAGCCAAGAAAGGTTAGACCAGTCACCGCAGAGGTCCCTTACAACCTGGTATTCTATGAGGAGTAGCTTCAGAAGGATGAATGAAATCCCTTAGCTGCTGACATCACAAACAGGACATGTCACTTAAGCACGGGAAGATGGGAAGAGGACACACCACAGACTTCCTGAGCAAACCAGGAACTCCATCCTGTGCCTGACACAGCCATTGCACAAGCCACCCACTCCCTGCCATGAGACTGACCATCTGCTGGCCTTTCCTGCCTGTCTATCCTGTCCCATCCTTCCTGCCTGCCCAGATAGTCTCTCCTAGCAAGAGAAAGCAAACAGCTTCTGTTTATTCCCTTTCCTCCATCTGCTAATGCATAACACAAGCCCACTCCACCCTTTTTTCCCTTCTTTTGCCCTGCTGAAGGACTCAGTCTCCACTGAGCTGAGGGACAGGCACCCGCACTGCCCTACTGCAGATGTCCATGCTGAGACACAGACCTTGGTCCAAACGAGAAAGTTTAGAAACAAACAAAATCTTTCCTTTGCCTCCACCAGCTTCAGGCATTTGTCACAGGAAAACAAGCTCAAAATATTTACTTCACGTGAAATTTGTCTCTTCTATTCTTGACATTCCAAGACTGTTATTTAAATTATACCTGTCATCCCCAATGAATTAAGAATGGACCTTTCCACAGGAGGAAAGTTAAAAAACCCCTTAGTCTTGTGAATATATCAGCTCTGGTGACTTTTCCCATTCCCTTCCTGTCCTACTCTGCTGTGTGAGACAACCACACAGTTGTGTTCAGAGCAGCCCTGCACTGAAAGCTGCAAAGCTCTGTGGGATTTTGGAGCTGGGAGGCAGCCAGGAAACACTGCATCTCGCTTTCACAGCTCCTCCACCACACAACACCATCGGTCCAAGGCAGCTACAGCTGGGCACAGGGCACTGAATTTGTTTGCCCTGTTCCTGCACACTTCCCTCAACTTTCTGTGGAGCACTTAGCTTGAAAATCCAGCATAAATATATAAAGCAGAATCTTTTCTAATTAAGCACTCTGCTCTTAATCTTTCTGGGAATAAATGGCTTAAGAATAGCCAGCGGCACTGTGGGGTTGAAGATCCATCTTTTTTCTTCCTGTTTACCTAAGTCATATTCTCTGTGACATCAGATTAAGATGTCCTCCTTGCAAGACTAGAGCAGGTCCCCAACAGGGACTCACAGCAAAGCCACACTTAGAATGACAGAATCTCTGTGACTGTGTCAGCTCCCTGTCTAGGTGCTCTTGCTACCCTGCATGTGAGTCCCACATCATATATTTCATTTAGTGTCCCTGGAAGTTCCACCCATGGGAAGCTGGGAGCGTGTTTGTCACATCTAGAGATGGCAAAACCCACCCCAGCACCTGGGAGTGGTAGGAGATGCTGGAAGTGTTTCTGAGCTGTACCTCTGTACTGCACAGGTAGTTCCCAAAGCCCAGCAAATAGCCCAGACCTCCTAAACCCCACTGTTTGGTAGTGGGTGGAGATGGGAGGAGCCCTCCCACCCCCACTGCAAGTTATCCAAGGTGAGTCTCAACTATATGGGTCTGCTTCCAAATAAAAAAACATCATTGCTTACACATAGTATTTATATGTTCCTCCACCCTGGTTTTGGCTCCTTGCCACTTTTCTTCACAAACTGCAGGCTGAAAAGGGCCATTCAGGGAGGCTCAACAACGCAAATGCTGCTCCAGACCCTCTGCCAGCTCCCTGCTCCAGAGTGAGCACAACAGATTTTCAGCAGGAGAAAAATCTTTCTTGGCCTGTCTTAACATTTTCACTTCTTACACTTAGAGAACACTCCTCTGGGCTTTTATTTTTCCTCCTTTCCTCTTTCGATGCTAACTGTTGCATTAGAGACCATAGCAGCAACCAGGCAGCAGAGCTGTAGCCCATATAAACTCCATTTGAATTCTGTATATCCAAATAAGCTTGGGGAAGCAGCACCTTCTTCCCACGACCCCACTTCTGGGAAAACACTAAACCAACATAGGCAGCCCTTGGCTTCCTCTCCTGAAACACATTTGCACCTGGTTTGCTATCAACAAGTGCAAAATGGAAAATAAACACAAACGTGGGTTTCCCTACAGTGGATCAAACAGGTCTTTGCTTCCTTCAGTGACTACATAGAAAAATGTATGTTCACCTGCAGTTTGGAATGGCAGGTGCTGTGGGCATCAGCAAACACTCTGCCTGCTGCTAAGTGGACATGTACCCATTTAAACCTCTTACCATGCGACAAACCGTGTGCAAGTTTAGGGGGGAAATATGCCAACAGTAAAACTGTCTTTCCTTTTTCTCTTTTTCCTAAATCATGAAATGGAAATGCAAATAGCTGTTTGCTGTGCTGTAGATTTCCACAGTTGCAGTGTGTTTCCAGGAATACCTGACAGCCCCGTGACAGCAGCTGGGGCTGGGAAGAAGGGGCAGGTTCCTCCCAGAGCTTGCAGAAAGCTCAGTACTCATCATTCCTACTGCCGTCCTAGATTTTATTGTTATGCCTTGCAAATCTTAACCAAAAATAACATCTTCTTTGCTTAATCTCATCACTGTCTTTTTCTGATTAGATCTATTCCCTCTGTTTATATTAACAATAGGACAAGCTGAGCCAGGAGAGAAGGAGATAGCTGCAAACAAAGAAATCGTATCTTCAGGTTTTACTAAGAGTAACAAGGTTGAAACTTAAAAACAAACAAACAAAAAAAAGTCTATTACCCTCTTTTGGAGACACGATCTTTATCTTTAAAGATAAAGACTTCTATCTGCTAAAGAAATTCCCCAGCATGTTTCCTTTCAAGGAGAGACTTGAATCCCATGCTGATCTTTTATTCTAACAATTTTATTTCTTCCCAAGTGGTTCTGGAGTCCACATTATTTTACCTGATGGACATGTACGCAGGAGGGTGCATGTTTCTCATTACAGCTTGACAGAGACATCACCTTCTTCCTAAAATAGGCCCAAACCAGCACGAGCTCCATCTTCCTCAACTCACTGATGCAGAACAACCTTAGACTTGGGCATACAATTTCTTTGGGTTTTTTTCTTGTTGGAAGCTGAATTTCTTGCTTTCTACAACATATTAAATGTGTCCTAGCAATCAGATCTGCAGCTGGGACAAACCAGTGTGGCTCCACTTAGTCACTGTTGTGTTGGCTGATTTGCATTGCACAACAGGTTTGCATTTCAGTTCCAGTCACTGGTAGGCATGTATGAACACACTTTCACTGTCTCCATAATGAAGCTGATATTCAGAGGAAATTTGAAATATTTTTACAGTATACTGAGTCACTGAAGACATTCTTATAGATCCAAGGGAAGAGCTGTATTGATAAAGATGGATTAGATGCCCTCTGCTCATCAGTGTAGGTACAGCCTGGGCAGAAGTGGGACAGAAACTACTTACTGATCAATATGCTCAAAGGTAAGCCAAACTTGGTGGTAGAAGTACATAGAAAACCCTGGAGCACATAGGGTGACCTTGATCCTTTTGTCAAATCACCAAGACAAGCCATGCCAAATGCCACAGCTGTTGGGTTTTTAAGCACGCTGTCACTGGGATCAAAACAGGGATTCCCCAACTCACGTGACTGAAAATATTACCAAATTGTAATGGCTTTTGGACATAGCCAGTGTCAAAACAGTGGACTACTGCCCTAGAGAAAAGCTGTTTTCCTCTCTCAGTACTCATGCTGGCTGCGCAGTAGACAACTATTCCTCCAAAGGCACTGAGGTCCATTTGCTGTGATTTAGGGTCATGTTTGCTGTACACAAACCACCAGCCATTGGGAGCTTGCAAAAATATTTGAAAGTCCAATGGTAATATACATGCTAGCACAAAGATCTGCCTGTGAAGGGAATGGACGAGGAGAAGCACATTATTGTTGTCCTGGCTTTGAAAACATGCCTTTTACAATCAGGGGGCTGGACTCTGGTGGCCAATCACCAAATGTAGATGTCAAGTAAATGAAGGACATGGAACACAAATGAGCCATGGGCTGTCTGGAATGACTCAAAAGTTCCTTAAAAACATGTAGGAGAACATACCAGGGACCTGCTCCCATGCCAGGGTTTGTGGTGGTGGTGTCACAGTACTGAACAGATGCTCCCTTCATCTCTGTCCCAGATGGCATCTACTGTCCAGGTAGTCTGAGAAAAAGAAGGTGGGGATGTGCAAGATTTTGTCCGGGAAACAAAGAGTAATGATGGGCCGGGGGCAGGCCCTGCAATAAAGCAAACTGTGGGAAGGGCCCAACGCTCTTTGCTGCCACAGCATCACCAGGAGCTAAGCCATCCCCTGAGGACTGTTCATAAATCCCACTCCAGCCCAGCTTTGCCCTCCAAAACATCTCTGGAGCAAAAAGCCTGCTACCCACCGTTCTGTAACCAGCCCTTGTCCTGGTGATCTTGGCAAAACACCCCACCGGGAGCAAAACCAGACCACGTTTCTCTCCCTGGCACCCATCATAACACTCTGAGAGTTACCCAGTTTAGGGATCTTACAAACCTTTCTTCTCCTTCTGCATTTGCTACATGTGTTTGCTTTGGCCACCTCACCCCAACCTCCTTTTCACTTCTAATTTTTGTATTCAATCACTTTACACACAGCAATTGGCTCAGGTCAGAGCACACACAGGTCCTCATTTGTTCCTCAGCCAGAGCCATAGACCATGCAGTGTTTGGAGTCATGAAGAGAGGGAAAATGGAGACAGAGAAGAAGTGACTTACAGACCCGGGTAGACACAGGATATGGCGAGTGGAGGGGACAGGTTCACAGGGATGTTGGCCTGAGGGGTTCATGGAGCTGGGCTGAGCTCTGCCTTCTCAAATGGCTTTCTGTTGTCCATGTGAAGGAACATCGTGTTTCTTTAAAAACCCAACAAATCACAACTGCCAGACAGAATACAAAATGCCATGTTGTTCATGGTGGGGTTTTTCATCCAGGACTGGTTTTCACTGTTTTTTTCCTGTTATTGCCACTTGTAATGTGTGCGTAAGCTGATGTCAGCATGCTCTGGCAAAATGAGACATTGGTGGTTTGGTTTGTTTGGTCTTCTCCAGGAAATGTGTGTCCCTTGTGGCAGCCTGGTCCTGACTACCTCCCCTCCCTCATCATGTAAATGCAGAGACTGTGATGGTGTCTGTGCTAAAAGACATAACAAAACTGGGCATAAGGGATGTGTCCAACACAGTACAAAAGATTGAGGTGATCTTCATAAACATCAGTACACCCACTTATGATGTCACCAATGTCCTTAGGACTTGGATAAAAATCTTCAGACCTTGTGGTTAAGGTGTCTTCTTGGGATCTCTTTTGAATTCTCTTTTGTCAGGTAATTTATATTTTATCTCTATTATTTTTAAAGCACTGGAGTGTCCTATTGAATAAAACACTGCTGAACAAAGACACACATTTCTCCTGGATGCTGAACAAATGCAGACCAAAAACCATCTAGATCACTCAGGAAAGGCTCAGAAATGAAGCACAGAGTTTACCCCTGCTCCTGGGGAACTTCCTAACCTTCTCTTTTGCTCTTTTGCTCTTTTGCTTAAATCTTCTGTCACAAGCAAAATCTTGTGTCACAAGCATTGAGAAAGCAGAGAGTGAGAAGACCACAGTCACCCGTGGCACTGGAGGAGTTAAATCCTGGTAGCACTTTCTGAGGGGCTGGAATCCACAAAGATGTGCAAATGGCAGCCAGCCCCTCAGAAGTGCTGGGTTTGCCCTGGGGTTGCTAAATTCCTGTCCCTCTCCCTGCAGTTGACATCTCCATCCCCACCAGCAAAATGGCTGCCTTCCCTCCCCTGCCTAGCTGGGAGAGAGAAATTAAAATAAAGATGACTCTGAGGCTGGAGAAAATGCTTCCACAAAGGTGGTTCCTGGCAGAGGAGGGTTTGCCACATCATGGGACACTTCTTGGCTTCAGCGCTATGCACAGCTCCCACCGAGGCAGCCTTCAAGAAGGAGGGTGGAAAAGTACCAGGGAATGCTCACTCCCAGACCTCCTCCTCCTCCTCCCGAGGGGAGCTCTGCAGACGCCCCGCACACACACTCCTGAGCTGCGGTATTTAACACCGGGCTGTGGGGAACATGATGCTTTCGGAGGGCACAGGCCTCGAGCAGGTCATGGACACTACAGTGAGAGCAGGGAGAGTGCAGGGAAGACAAGACCAAGTGACCTGGTCCTTTCAAAGTTGGCATTAGAAAAGGATCTACAGTGGGCTCTATTCCCACAGCTGATCTGGTATCCAAGGAGAACAACAGAGGAGTCACTTGGATAGTCCCAGGATTTCCAAGTCTGTCTCCAGGCAAAGGAGTTAAATTTATAGGCAATTCTTACCAAACTCCAAGCCCAAGAACCAACAAATGCCCCAGAGATGAGTGGCTGATCTGAGAGCTGTCTGAATATTTTGCAGCCATGACTTAAAGACTGGAGGTGAGCGATTTATAATGAAGCAGTGTCACCAGCTGGCATGTGAAAAGCATTTCCTCTCCGTCAATGAGCAGGAAAGAAACTGAAGGATATTATAGGAAACCAAATTTCATTTGCCTTTATTCATAAAACGTTTCTCCAGATCAGCAGCTCAGCAGCTTCAGGATGGTTTTCGGGATTAGAGCTCAGAGTGTGTCCCCTGAGCCAGCAGCAAGTGCCTTAAGCCCTGTTTGCAGCGTGGCATGGATCAACACCCGAGTTAAGACTCATCCTGGTGTCAGAAAGCATGTCAAGACAGCACATGTGTATGAATATCGGCAGTGGAGGCATGCCCGTATTTTCTTAAGCTGATGCTGTGGAAGAGATAAGAAAATTCAGATCTCGTGTTTGTGGGCTTCGTGCGGCCATGCAGAAGAAGAGAAACAGCTTTCCTCCGCCTCTGAATCTGATTTGCCCATTATCTCCCAGCTCCTGCTCTCCAGCCTGGGGAGTAATTGGGAATACGGATCTTTTTATAATTCTCCTCCATAAGTGCATGAGTCAGAGCTGCTGCCTTCATTTGCAGGTAATCACAGTAGTGAATGCAGCCACACTAGCTCCGTGCCTTTTAACATCCTTAGAGGGGGTCTTCAGAGTTTTAATGCTCTGGATCTGGATCAGCTCTCTCAGCTCATTATTTATGGCCACTTCTCCCAACCTGAAATGGGTCCCCCAAGCTCTCTGGTAAGTGGGATGAGAGATTATCTAATTCCAAAGGAGTTTCTCGAAGCGTCACTGTCCTCTGCTCAAAACAGCATCATCCAGAACATTTAGCTGCCTGACTTTCAAGTGACTTAATGTCATAACCATCCCTTCCTTGCCTCCGCACCTACCAGAGAGTCCTGGGGCCTGGCCAAATCACCCCACTCTGATGCAGGAAGACACTGTGCAAAATGTGTCCCCTCTGTCTGGGAATGGGGAGGGGGAAGGTAACATGTCGCATTGCCGCACAAGTGATAAATTATTATACTGGTTCCTCTTTTGGCTTTACTAGGCAGTAGGTAGTCATGCTTCATCCATCCCTCGATTTTCATTACTCCTGTGGCTACCACCATCAGACCATCCGAGTGCTCCACTCTTCAAGGGCATTATCATCACCTATCTGCGATAGGGCAATGCTGCCTCTTCCCCTTTGTGATAGGAAATTGAGTTACTGAGAAGACAAGGTTTGATAGAGGTCACAAGCAACTGAAGGAAACTGTTACAGGTTAACACGGTATTACACAGGGCATCCTTTCTCCTGCCAGGGTGTAGGTAACCCATGGAGGGACAGCACTACAGTTGATATCTCCCACTACAGTTGATATCTCCCACTAAGTACCATGCACTGAACACAACTCGCAATCTGACTCATACCAATCCTTAGGATCATTTATGGATGATTTGCCATTTGGTGTCAGTCACGTTCCTGGTGTTACTCTTTTCCAGCTTGGAAACTCCTGGTTAGAGGGGTACAGTCATTCAGGGTTAAGCTGTGTCCCTCAGTCAGGAGTTGCAGCATCTCCTGATCCCATCAGTGAGCCCGCCCCTGTCTCTAAAGATCCCGGCATGTGCACTGTGGTTTGGTAACATGGGACGGACTTAGAAAGCAGCACTCCTCACACTTACAACCACCTTCCAGAGCTTTCAGCTTTACTAACTTAGGAGAACCAGCAGTGTCTGAGATGCAGTGGGTGGCTGTAGCCCGGTTCTCTCCATTTGCCATGTGCAAGGCAGCACAAAAAAACAAATGGATAACAGTTGAACCCCAGATAACAGTTTAACTCCACTTAATTCAGTTAAAGAATTCAACAGGAGGTATCTGTTAAGTTCTACCAGGAAAAATCCAAAAGCAGCAGGCACAGGAGCTTGTTGATTTAGGGAAGGTGACAGGGATTAAACAGCTGTCCAGCCAAGCTGGTAAGTGTGCAGGGCCCTCTCTGAGCCTTGCTAAACAAGGGCACTCTATGCACAGAGAGTTGCAGAACTTCCAGTTCTTCCAGAAGTCAAGGTCTTGAGTTGCTGTTCCCTGCCAGATACCTGTGGTCATCAGCTCCAGGACACTGGCAGCCAGGACAAGATGACCAGAGCTGTCTCTTCCCGCCTCAAATCACGGAGTTATGAAAATTGCTTGCTGGCTTAACACATTGCTTTAAATTAAACACAGGCCTCTTCTTTACCCAAAGGCTGCAATGTCATCCATGCTATCACTAAAATCAAGAGTGTATGTTAAATTCCTGCCCTCTTTATCCATGGCCTGAAAGGAAATCATGGCCAACAAGGAGAGCATCCTCACTAATCCAGCTCGTACACCAGGCCCACGCAGACCCCAGCACACAGAGTTTCATGCATTCCCATGCTGTTTTGCTGATGAACCTTAAACTTCTCCAAAAGAAATTCCTCCTGCC
>JAAGNO010028224.1:58036-75058 GCA_033439905.1 Ceryle rudis | reverse complement strand
ACTCCTGCATCCCTTCCCCACCTCTTCCTCACAAAGCTAAATGAACACCTTTAATTGGAAAACACCTTTAATTGGAAAACACCTTTAATTGGAACAAAACAAATGCCACAAAAGTCTTGTCCAACACAAAAAGCAAACACAGCAAAAGGAGACACTCTCTGCAGAATTTCCCCTGAGCATCCAGTTTCACTGAGCTTAGGGAGGCCTCTGGGCTTCCCCGCTGCCCACTGGTGCATGGGAGAGGCGGCCGACCCCTCTTCAGAGCCCAGCACAGGTCTGAGCATGAGCAGTGTACGTCACCTCTACAGCCAAAGCAAAAGGGTGCAAGACCATAAATATCCAGCCCAGCAAACCTGCCGGCTTGATGTAATCTCTCCACCAGCTTCCAAAATCAACAGCGACCTGTTTATACTGCGCGGGGCGAAAGCAGGCATTCTGGGAGAAAAGCAAACAGAGGAGATGTCCTATGCCCATACAAAAGGTGCTGTATTCCCGTGTTGCTCCGTCCCAGGCTTGAAGGAACATAAAATTAGCACTGTTTTTCATTCATTCATTGTATAAATATTCTGCATGGTGCCCACCCCACATTTCCTTGCTGAACCTGCAAGTCTCCATCAGGGAGGCTGTGAGGGGGGCAAAGTTAGGTTCAGTCCAAGCAGCTGATTAACAAGGTGAGGTGAGGGCATGTATGTATGCAAAAGGGAAAAAAAAAGAGAAAGGGAGAGTGGGGGTTGTGTTCAAAGGCAAGCGGTATGTGAGAGGAGAGTGGACAGGCAGGGAGGTGCCCACAGAATCACACTGGCCAAGGGAGCAGCTCACACCATGCCTCCTGGATGGGAGCTATTTCACCATCACCCAGGGATGGCCACGAAGGACAGACATGTAACACATAGTCTGAGCATGGAGCTGCATGGCAAGAGGGACATCAGGTCTCTTGTGCAGTGGGGGCACCGTGGATGGAGCTTGAGGGCTGTGCAGTCCCATCTTGGCCAGTTAAGAGCCCCATGAAGCCCTGCCACCCCATACTGCAGCTTCATCAGTACCCACTCTCCTCACCAAGGTGTCAGCCCTTTCCCACACCAAATACAAGAGGCAGTTTCCCTGAGGTTTCCTCCACCAGCACAGAGGGACATACAGCCCCAGGGCACCAGCCATCCCCTTTGGGTGCCAAGACCTGGTCCAAATGGCAGTGTAAGCTCTAACACTGAGCGTGGTTAAGCTAGTAGAGCCCATTCCCCTCAGACCCTCCGCTCACACCCCACTTGTGGCCATCCAAGGATGGGGATGAGATGATGGGCAGCCAAAATCATCAGAGAAGGCCTCATCTAGTCAAGCCTGTGCTGCTCAGCACCGAATCTATGACTGGAGGAGTTCACCCCCACTCCCACCATACAGGCCTGTTGAGCAATTGGAAAGACACTGAGAGAACAGGAGAAGGAAAAAGAAGAAAACGTTTGGTTTTTTTTTAAATCCATTGCCAAACAAACACTGGTCTGTGTGTACCATCCCACCCGCCAGCCTGGGCTTCTATTTTTATCAGGTGATGAACAAGCCACAATATCGGGGTGGGGGTGAGCCCCACTGTTTACCTCTGCCGAGGTGGGAATGGCCGCTGCAAGCAAAAGGCAGCTCATTCAGCAGGAGCCGGAGTGTCCTAGGTGCTGCAGGTTGAATAGCAACATTGTCTGGGATGGGAGGTTCAGGAAGGGCACCATTTCCAATCTGGGATGCAAAGAGGGCTAGAAGTTGTGCGTGTGTATGGGGCTTGCTTTTTAAATACGGGTTTTCCACCTGCACCAAGAAGGCTGATGTTCTCTCTGGAATAAAGGAGCATAGATGCTGTGGTTGGGGGGGGGGGGTTCGAGGGTGGGTTGGGGATTTTAGCGGATTTGGGGGACTTGTTACCTCCACTCAGTCCATGAGTACATGAGCTTAAAATTAACTACAATGCTGAAAAATTCTGTAAAATTAACCACTGTAACTGGACAATACATCACCATAACAAAAAAAAATAGTTATATAAAATAAAAAAATGATGGTTATCTCCCACGCGAGACAGAAACAAAGAATGCAGAAGACATGAGCCAGTATACTGCAGACTGCCACAATAAACTGGGGCAACAAAAGACATCTGAAACAATTTCTACAGCACCTAATGTTTTCAGAATATGTCTTCATCAGGGTGTTTGGAGGACAATTAGACTACATAAAAGATTTTCTAGATGTGTTATTTTAGTTACAGTTACCTAGCATTGCATAAAACTTCCAAAAGCCTTTTGAGCCAATCACTGCTTCCCAGATATCCTCCATTCAAATACAGCCTGAACAGTAGATATTCATATGCTAATATTTTTACATCTATTTATATCCAAATCTTAGGTGGTATTGAAGAAACTTTTCTGTGTAGATAAGACCAAACATAAATTCTCTGCAAATATATTTTAACAATGACATTTTTTTCTTACTTATTTTATAGAGTAGGAATAAATGAAAAGAAAAAGTAGAATTGAGTGTTCAAAATTACACCTATGTATGCCACTGAAATGATAGCAGACCAGAATGCACTGTTGATAATTATCTAATGCAAAGATACAGGGCTGAAAACACAAGTCTTAGAAAAGGATGGAAAATCCTGTATGTATACGGAATCTTAATCTTTCATTAATACACAGTTTATAAAATAAAATGTTGTTATTTCTTCATTTGCTTTATGCCCTAAACTCACCTAATAACAACAAAAAAGTAATGCTTGTGAAAAAATTATTGTGAAAATTGTTTTTGATAAAGCATTTCTGTGCTAGAAATTTAGGCTCTGATTAGATAAATTGCAAATATTGGACACCAGAAAAATTCCACTGAGAAAAACAGCTTTTGAGCCAACAAGAAACAACTCTTTTGAGGGTTCTGTACAATTTTTAACCTGATCCAAATATAGTACATTGCTGGGTTTGTTTTTTAAAAACACACACACAAACCAACCAAAGAAACAAAACCAAAAACCAACCAAAGAAAAAAACCCCATTAAAATATTACTTTTACCTGTAAAGAAAACGAAATGGTAGTAGTAATAACTCGATTTTCTTACTGTAAGGTTTGTAAGAATTCCACATGCAAATGAAAACTCCTCTGCACTCAAATAAGATAAACTATGTCTTGTATTAATGGGAGTTGTTTTGTGCTCTTGCCTGCCAAATACCTGCTGGGCGAGCAAGAGTGCTGACTGGTTAAACCGATTAAACACACATGTGGGAGGCTGTGGCAGTTTTTTAACTCACTGAAATGCAACAACTCATTTAGTGAGTGACAAATTGTTTTTGAAATAGATCACGTGTTTAAGAAACAGTTATGTAGTGCTCTAGGAAACAGCGCTTGGGAAAATTTCACTTTTAAATGTCACTTTCTTTTCACTTTTTACTTTCTCTACTCAAGTGAGGGTAACTAAATTTGTAGACATTCCTATATTGATTATAGCAAGAATAAGATATATTTTCTACTGTAGTATACAGTATAGTTTCACAGTTTTGTCTTTTTATGTTCTATGCAATTATACGTGCCATCTGAATGATGAACTTCGTGTGCCAGGGAGTAGAATTTTTATATCATCTCTTTAATCCATCAGTTAGAGATAAAAGAAGGCTAATCCCTCTCAGTAGGGATGAGAGAAGTAATACCAATTCACAGAAGCCATCAACTAGTTTGCAAGTTTCAAAAAGTGCTGATATTTGTGCAACAAATTATGAAAAAAACCAGTCGTGGATCCATGGGGGGAAAATGAAGAAAAAGAAGTAAAATAATTTTTATTGATCTGAATTATTAATGAAAAATAGATGTAAAAGTTCATGGTACCTTAGTCTGCTGGATACCAAAGTATCTTTTTAGTATTTGTGTTACGTAAGTACACAAATAAGTTCATAGTAGTTTCTATGCCGACTTTTAAAAGTATGATTTGCAGAGGACAGAAGCACTTGTGAAAGTGGAGGGGCAAGTGTTCTGTGCCACACAGCCCTCAGTCCTGGTTTACCAGTTATCCATATTGACAACTGACATAGCACAGTGTTTTTCCCTTCCTTCCTATGCAACTAAGATTCCCTTTTCTTGAAACCGAAACGGATATAGGTCCTTTCTACGGCAAAAAGTACAATGGAAGGGGGTTTGGGGGTGGGTGGATGGTTCACATCTCAGTTTCATTCTGTCAGGAAGTTAAAGAATGACAAAGTTGAAAAGTGCTCAGAAATATCCCAGTTAAGACATGTCTCAGTAAAATAATATTTTTGTATATCTGACTTCCTTTTATCAAAAAAACTATAATTCTTTTTCAGAGGAAATTCTGAAATGTCTTTACAAAAATTTAAAAATAAAATCCTTATTTTTGTTCTTATCTTGCTAATATCTAATAGAACTAACAGAGAAAATACGCTCCATCTGATTGCAGTCTGCTCTATGGGCTCTTACCACTAGTGCTTCCATGTCTTATTCCATAAATATAATTTGTATGGTAATTGAGACAAAGGAAAACTTCAAGGAAAGGAGTTTTCCTTGGTAAAATATTTCCGTTTCTATATGCGTATCTGCAGACAGTCCTTGAAACATATTGCTAACAACAACAGAGGAAAAGCCTAAGTGTTTTATTTTTTGAAAGCTGCCTCTTCCTCTCACATCAAAATGTTAAATCAAGGTAATTACCCTTCTTTAGCTGTCCTTTCATTTTTTTGTTGTGGTCAAAGAGTTCAGGAAGTGCTTTACTATTACAAGTACTTAAGAAACATAAAGGTCTGTGAGGTCTGAAGAGACCATATATTAAATACACAAAAGGATCTATGTGCTGTCAGAGCTCTTCTAAAGTGTTCTTTGGTAGCATCTGTTGTACAGGTATCTATCTTATGAAAAAATCAACAGATTCTTAAATTAATAAGACAGAAATAAAGCATATTTCTTACTTTGTTAGGTGGAGTGGGATATATTATGCCCTTCGTTACCTTGTTCAGTCAAAGTTGATGTCCACTCCAAAAATAATAAAGTTCAATAACACTATTCTGTTTGCTTAAGTGCTGTGGACACTTTGAATATGTAACACAGAATTAATCCTCATCCTCCTAAATAATTTCTTAATTTTTCTTTCTGTCTAAAGCCACTCCTGTCATGAAGAAGTGTCTGCATTTTAGAAAGTATTACACATACCACTGGAAGAGATTTACAGGATTTCCATGCAAGGCTTACTTGACAAATCACTATTTGACAGAAGGTCATTGGCAGCAAAGTGCAGACTGATAGATATTTAGATATAGCAAGGCATTGAAATATTAAAAGAATGTGTACGACCCATGATTTGAAGGCTGGCATTTAAAATGAAGTTCACTAATGCCTTTTCCTTTCATGTGCAATTTCAACCTGTGACTGAGTTCAGTGTTTATTAAAGCTATCACTCAGTTAAATGGGAGATAACAAAGACAGCAAGAAGAAAGAGAGGGAAAAGGTAGAGCTGGAGAATCTCTAGAGAACGTAAAGCAATTTAGCAAAACTGCTGATTTCTATATTCTTAAAAGTTAAGGCTAGCTTTTGATAAAATTATTTAAAACACTTGAGAAAAAAAAAATATATCTTCTGTATATAAGCTGTGTGAAGCTCAAGAAGGTTAGACCAAAACAAGAGTATGAAATTTAAAAGTGGAGAACTGTCTGCTTTCTCAGGGAAATGTAGATATTTAAAATAACTTTTCTCACTATGTACAGGTATCATCATGAATCAGTAAGTTCACATCCATGAAAAACATATATGCATATCTATCTATTTGTATATGTACAGAGTGCACTTGTACAAACATACACAGGCACACAGGTTTACTACTTCACAGTTGGAACTGGGTTAGATAGAGTGGCAGCATCACGTTGTGTGTTTTCAGGAGCTGACAGTGATGTCATCTGATTTTAATAAAAAATAGTTGCCAGAGTCAACCTTACTACTAAAGATGTTTAAGGTTTAATGAGGGGAACAAAAATGCTCAGATTACGAAAAAGAAGGAGGAAACGGAAAAGAGGAAGATTAAGATGAGCACTAGTACAAGGTTGTAGAGAAAATGCAGTGGAAGGAAAGTTTTCTTTTAGAGTGCCTTGTAGCCTTTTTCAGCCATCATCTGGGAAACGCACTGGACTGTAACTTGGAAAACTATGATGATGTGTCAAGCCAGTACATACTGCTTCCCGACAGCACAGCACTTTCGCACATAGACAATGCCAGTAGAAAACTGTTATCAAAGTGCCTGTAAAAGCTTGTTCCTCTTTACATGATGCTATTAAAAAATGCGGTTCACTAGTGTTAATGCTCACAGCAGCCTCTAGCCTTACAGCTGCCCTGCAACTGCACCCTCTGATGGGTATGAGGAGAGGAAGGGAACCCCAGCCACCTCCATCCTCATTTCCTGCAAGCAGCCTTCTGAAACATCAAGAAAATTTATAGCCAAACAAGCACAAGGGAAGGAGAAACACAGCCCTGGTGACACACGTGGAAATGCTTTAAAAATATTTCCCTATCAGGGCCAGCAGGGCAGGACAGATCCTATCCCTTGTAGGGTTTTTCCCCTGTTGGTGTTCACCTGAAAGTGATCTCATCATTCAAAGGAACTTCAAATAAATTATGCAGCAATCTGTTGAGATCAGGAGAAGATCCATGTGACAGTAGTGACATTTGACTTCTGTCAGAATAAGTTTACATTCCTGCCTGAAGTCCCCCATCACAGAGGAAGTCCTGAAATGTATACATCAGAAGTGTTGCAGTAAGGCCATGGAACAGGATTTGCATGCTGAACTATCATATACCATTCATAACTCAAAAAGGACTGGGGAGTTTCTTTAGCCCAGAACTGTGTAATGCAAGGTTTATATGATGTAAGGAGTAACTCAAAGGGACAGAAACATATGAACCTCCAAGAGCAGAATACTTGTTAATTTACCATACACCCTTAATAGCCTTTCTTTGAAATAATATTTATTCTAGAATGTGTAAACAAGACTGCAGGTGCTTTCTGCTTGGCAATGAAGAAAAGCAGGTAAGGTTGGAGAGATGTCTCCAAGACATGTTGTCAACCTGGTCTAGAAACTCAACTCAGAGATGTAAAAAGGAAGCTAAAAGGAAATAATCAGCATGACGTTGTCAAGATCCAGAAAGTCCATATTTGGCGAATAAAGTTATAAAACATAGAAATGGCAAGACCAGGTAAGACCAAAGGTCTGTCTATGTTGATATCTTGTCCCTTCTGTTGTTTCTTCTTTTACATTTCCTAAACAAAAGAATGAAATACTCAGCTGCAGTGTTTGCAGACAGCAAATCTGGGCCATTTATGAATAGGAACATATTTTCTCTTAGAACAAGGTGTAGAGAGGTGTTGCATTTTGATGCAATTAACATGAACCAACTTTCTACCATGATCCCCCTCCCTCCTCTCTGGCTAAGGATATGTATAGTCTACTAGTTATACTGGATTTCTTTTTTCAGAACACAGACATAAAATACATGATGTTATCATCTTCTGATTATTCTGATTCTAATACTTCTAATTCTAAGCCACTGCTGTGAACTCTAACATGCATACCCATTATATACCTGTTATGTAGAAGACAATAGACATGGGTAAATTGGAAAGTGTGACCAGGAATAAATTGCTTTGGTTGGACTCTGACCACATCACTCAACTAGGAGCCTGTATTATAAACTCATAGAACCGTTTTGGTTGGAAAAGACTTTTAAGATGATCAAGTCCAACTGTTAACCCAGCACTGCCAGGTCACCACTAAAACATGTCTGTCAGCACCACAGCTATACATCTTTTAAATAATCTCCAGGGATGGTGACTCCACCATTTCCCTGGGCAGCTTTTTGCAGTGCTTTACATCCCTTCCGGTGAAGAAATTTTTCCTAATATCCAACCTAACCCCCCCCCCCAATGCAACTTGAGGCCACTTCCTCTTGTCCTATGAGACAGGAGGATTGCTTGTCACTTATGAGAAGAGACTGACCCCCACCTCACCACAACCTGCTTTTGGGTAGTTGTAGAGAGCAAGGTCTCCTCTGAGCCTACATTTCTCAAGACTAAACAACCCTAGTTCCCTCAGATGCTCCTCATAAGGCTTGTTCTCTAGACCCATCACCAGCTGCATTGCCCTTCTTATACGTTTTAACACACACTTTTTGTTCATATACCAGCACTTAACTAAACAGAAAGTGGGAAAGTGGGCAGCAGTGAAAACTGTCCCAATAAATGTTGTTATTGCCATTTTATGAATGATATATGTTATATCTTCCCAACAATCTGTGTCAAAATTTGCAGACTTGATAGCACTGATTTACAAGCTATCTCACATCTGGAAACTACATAAAATATTTATGTATTCCGGTAAATAAACAAGATCATTCAGTCATATAACAAGATCCTTGAGACTTCCACAATATTGTCTTTTCTCATAATACCCATATTTCATTGTCAGTTATGCCACTGCAATAATTAAAATTTACTACCTAAGCAGTCATATCAAGCATATCTGCAGTGATAAGATCAGTCTTGAAGGTAGATAATTTTCAAGAGGTAAAGAGAGAAATGCTATATAGAAACATATAGAAACCCCAAGTCACAAAGTATACCCATCCTGGAGTACAAAGCTAGAAGCTGATTGAATAAAGCAAGGTTAGCATGAGTCCAAAGTAAAAGAATTCCTAGATATTTCAAGGAGGGGGAAGATATAATTGTATCTTCATATATATGTACATATACATACATATACAGAGCAAGACAGTCATAAAACTGAAAGGTTGAGGAAGACATAAAAAAATACAATGGAAGACTTGCATCATCTCCACAGTTATGGGAAACAGTTTTCGGATCATACATAAAAATGTGCAGTTACACAACTTGTCTTCTGTAGTCATTCTGAAAAGGACATAATAAGAGATATAAAAACTTGGAATATATGAGTACCACACATGGCATACCACACATACCACGATATTTGGACAGGGCAGCCCTCCTTGTGCTATCAATTCACTAAGGATTTAAAGAAGCAGTTAAGGAACCAATTTCCAATGAAATACATGTTAACTGCTCTTGTTGAGCTGCTTGATAATTATAAAAATGTAACTTATCTTGTTGAAGTCCATTGTGCTCACATAGGTAATTCCAGTCATACATTTCTTTTGAGAATAGCTCATAAGTCTTGATTTATAACACCTTGTAATTCAAAACTGTGAACACAATGATTTTGCAACCGGTAAATTTAAAGATGTTTCTGAAATTCACAAAGATTTGTCTTCACATCTTCAGTTATAAAGCCTCACAGACTAGGGTATTAGCTGGTGATGAGTATGGATTTTACTAATAGATATAGGAAAATACTGGAGTAAATAATAACTTCCTTCATTATGATGATTCTAATGTCTGCTGGATACTGTTTTGACACTGTTGTAATGAAGTTTGAATGTAGCATTTTTTTTTAATTTATTTTTTTTTATCTAATCTGGAATAATGGCATTTTACATGGGCCACTTTGTATCACCTCTCCTCTCCATTCTCAAAGGTATTATACAACTGGACAGCATTAAATAAGAAAAAAAATCTTACCATACCAAAAGTCTTATTGTTGTTTTTGCTTGGTGAGCTACTGACATGTTCCAAGATGCCTATTACAAACATTGCAAGTAATAAATACATTTATGCCTTCTCATCAATATGTCGAAGGAGAAAGGAAATACATAAAAAAGTGAGATTTCTGAGCTCCTGCTGAGCAAGTTATTGCTAAACTCCCAGAGAATCATGGATTGCAGCAGTACTACCCTCAGAGTTTATTCTATTTCATAAAAAGTGAAATAAGGATGTAGTTACTATCACTATTTCCCAGTCTATTTTCAACTTGTGTCAAACAGATCTAATAGCAATGCAGTATAATTATATAAGCAATAGCTAATGCTGCAGCCAACTACTGTATGTCTATTTCTGTATTATACACTATTTTAGTTACATAGAGCCTCTGAATGAAACAACATTTTTCCCACTGAGTCTCATTCTCCTTTTGCTGTGATTGCAATCAATGTGCCAGATCAAAACACTAGAGCCACTTGAATCTAGTGCAGCTACGAAGTCAGGTAAATGTGGATGTTCATCTCCCTTCCTGGTTGCTATTGCAAGATGTAAAGCTAAATCAAAAGAAGATGGGCCAGGGAGGGAATTTTGAGTGACATGAAGAAAAGAGTCCATAGACTGTCATAACTTGCACTTCTACATCATACACATCTTGTCCTTGAAGAAATGTGGAAATCAGCCGATTTTTACAACGAGCCTTGTTAGCAATGGGTTCTTTTCCCGCTTCAAAGCCTAATTGTCTTTAAAAATACTAAAACCTGAAAATCCTTCGGGTATTGGAGAGATCTTGTATTTACGAAATGTACAGGTGGGATTTTTTAAGCTCTGTTGTGACACATAAAATCAAGATTCCATCTCTGGAAATGCCACGGGTTTCGTTTTTGACACTGAACAAGGCAGGGGTTGGGTTTTTTTCACAGTTAATTTCAGCTCTCTGTAAATAGCATGAGAAAAATAATTTTCTATTTATGCTTGTATTTTTTATTTACATATTTATTTACTGACTATTACTTGGGATCTCTGCATTCATCAGTGATAAACCATCCAAGCAATGTAAATAATTTTTCTTCCCAAATATGTCTTTTTTTTCAAATTGGCCTCCACTCACTTTATTGATATGATTAAGATATGCAGTTAACAGACCTTGACCTTCTGTGTATGAACACCCTACGTGCTGTATTTGCAGAAAAAAACCCATGTAATACTTCTTTTGGGAAATGCATTTATTTTTGTTTGACAGTGACTATTTTAGGTTCTCTTTTGAGCAGAGATTTATGGTGACATTCCTCTTGTCCATTTTCTTCTAAAGCTCAGTGACCAGTACCAACATCCATTAAAATAAATAAATAAATAAATGTCTCTTCCCATGTTTTTCTTGTCATTCAACAAGATGTTCAGTGGGAGTTCTACAAACTTCATCTGCCATCCAGTGTGCCTGGCAATGTATCACGTACCTGTACACTTTATTAATGAACCCAGATTCTTTTCTTGGATTTAGACCTATCAATGCTACATCTCTGCTAGACCACAGCTGGTAAATTCTTTCTGTTGCAAAGAAGTAAGATATGACCAAAAGTTTTAATTTCCTAAGTACTTGTTGAAATTTTGTCAGATCTTTGTCATCTCCCAAGGTATTGAATTCTATACTCTAATTATTTTTCATATTATAACTGCAACATCAATAAGAGCAAGAAATACCAGATTAATTTTTTTTTTTAACAGTCTCCCAGGGGTAGCAATTAATTCCCTTCTTTTTAAGACAAAATAACCTTGACTGTGACCTTCAAAACTGTGGTATGACCTTCAGAAAGAAGTCCAAAAGCACAGTAAGTTGAGACAGCAGGTTTCTCTTGAGCAACAGCAACAGCTGTGGGAGCTCTGGCAGTTTAGAAGAACTGGTTCTTTTCTAGGTTGTCATGGTGAAGCTTCTCATTTATAAGCTATTAGTGTTATGTTTTTGTTCCTCAAAGTAAAAAATAATTGTTTAGCGAATGCCTTGTGCAGAAGGAGGGTTAATGAAATAGATCAGTTTACAAATCCTGTAAAATAAATTAGCAATCCACACTTTCAGAATCTCTTCTTTTGACATTCTTACTTTTAAAATTCCCTATTAAAATTCTGCACAAGTTTCTTGTTGTCCATACATTGCTATTTTAGCTAAAACATTTGTTTTTAAAGCCTCTTCAATGCAGCCTGTCTTACAATAAATGTATAATTTATATATGTTGACCAAAGAAACTCTTCTGGTGTTGAATATACGACTTACTGAAGCTGCACTCTCTACTTCGATTTCAAAGCAATACCTGTGCATCATAAAACATATTTGCTATGCACAACCAGCTTTTACATCACACTTTTCTCAGTTCTATTCTTTATATGCCCTTTGTGCTTTTCTTTAATTTCTGCCTGTAGTAATCGCTTCTGTTCACTGTCTACTGCCTTCAGTACACTGATGGCCACACTAATAAATTTCAAAGCCACACTACCTTTATTTCAAAAACTGACAATAAAGTACTTTGGACCTTTTTACATACCATTTACTCATCTTGCATTAAAAGAAGTATTTTTTTTTTAAAAAAGTGTGCTGTTAATAAATATCACAAAGTCAAATCCATCTTAAAGGCTATATTAAAATGAGCCAAAAAAGCCTGCCACAGGGGAAAGTGCACTAATTAGTGATATTACTATCACAGGAATACATTCTTTCATTTTTTGTAGCTGCTGAGAATGATGAATTATTTTAAAAGCAGAATTCAATGCACCTTGGTTTTGGCTCCTGAAGCCAAAATGTCTTCACATGTTGACTTATATCTGATTGCCAAATCAGATATGCACCAGTGCAACTTGATTTCAAATGACGCAGAAAGGACTATTCCCCAGGTATTAATTCTCCAGAAACTGAATGTTTAGCTTTTCAGGAGCACTTAGTTGTTGTGTAGGATTAAGTAACTGGCGACTTATGGTTCTGAAGGCTAATCAGTGTGATCTGTAATAAGAGAGAGTATGAAAGATTATTAAATCAAAACATTTTTCTTGATGTAATTATCTGAAGAGTTAATCTGGAATGGTACAGCTGAAGACAGAGAGTAAAAGCAATCGAATGAAGTGTGTCTTGTGGAAAAGTGACATTAAAAAGAATAGAAAAAATGACTTGCAAAAACAAGTGTACATAAAAGCAAAAGGGAAGAATGAGGAATGTGATGAGCAAATTGGCCTGGCATGAAGTAGTAGTACATGAAAAAGTGATAGGCAGGGAATAGTCAAACAGCCATCTGAGGAATCAAGGATGGGACACAGCTGCTGTAAACAGGCCAAGCCTTCAGCCTTCAAAAGAGTGTTATTCTGAATATAGATTATGAAACTTGTCTCACAATGAAGAAACATATGGAACACAACACAGCTGCTGCTGCTGGGAAACAAGAAGGCAGTTACCTGAAAGACACACAGGAGGCAAATGAGGCTAAGCTTGTGAACAACTGCTGTCTTTTCATTAGTTAATTTTACTTATTTAACATAATAAAAACCACAAGTCTCCAAAGAAAAGTAATTCGTATGTTAAAAGGATGGTTTTAAGACCTGAAATGGTGAAGAAGTAAAGAAGACAATCCTTGCAGAATGTAAAATGTGAAAATAGAATCCTTATCTTAATCCCATTGAAATGAACTTTGTTTTAAGCATCTTCCTCTGACAGAATTCACAGATTACGGATTATGCATTCCATATCACAAAGCATGAAGGTTATACCCCTAAATTCTATGGCAATATTTTGCCTACTTTGTCACCAAGAATCTCTTCCATATCTCTTTTTCTTATCTGCATTATTGTGAGTTAGGGTTGAAGATACACATTGCTGTACAGTTTTAGCACAATTCTTCCTGTCGATTGCTTTGTCTGGAGTTCAGCTTTACAACAGAGACTCCAACCAGGCAATTCTGAATGTCCTTACATCTTTTCAAGAGTGCTTGAAAACTGGAGCAGCAGTCCAGTCATCAGTCCACCTTCTCATACCCTCTGCTGCTGCTCTTCAGATATAGTCTCTATTTTCCTGAACTTTCTGTCTTTGACATGGATATTTCCTCTTTTTCTTCTCTCATGTTTGTTTCCAGAAATACTGAAGGGATCTGCAAAGTAGTCCAAGAAGAAGTCCTTGAAGAAAAATGGAGACCAATGAACAGGTTCAGGCAAATTCTGTGAAAATGGTGGGCAGGGGCTTACACTCATGAATCCTAACACCTTAGGGCTGTAAAATGGAAATTATCCATGGAACAGAAAAGCTCTCCACAGGTACCAACTTCTTCCTGTAGATGTGATGGTAAAAGTGTGTTCTAATACAGATTTTGAAGCGGATGAAGCTGTAGCTTTGTGAACATCTAGTGGAACCTCTTTCAGGGCATAAGTAACAGAGTTGAAGAACACATATATGTATTTATTTGAAAATCTTATCAGTGAACAATGAAGACTGACAGAACAGATTTCATTCTACCTGAATGAACTGCCCACTTCACATAAGGGGCATAAACAATGTGGAAAGAGTGTCTCTTACAGCAATTTTTTTTTTTGCATCCATCAAAATACTGAGACATATAAAATTCCTTGACAATGTCATCAAGATCTTTGAATGAAATAGTCTGAGGTAGTCTACGTCTCACAGACTCTTTGGACACTACTGAGTTTCTAATATACTTTTCTAATCTGTTACATGAATAAGGGTTAGAAATTCCCCCAGATGAGAGCTATGATTCTCAAGTGAAAAGGGGTAACAAGTATGTAATCTGTAAACCAATCTGATTATTAGAAAATGCACATTACATTGTGATTATATTATTTAAAAAGCATTAGTGCTTTTAAATAGAATCCACTAGTATTTGTGTATGCATTAAACATTTTCATTACACTGAATCTGTATTAAAGTTGTATCAAATCACTAGAGATTAACACAAAATGGAGCTTACTCTTTGACATGATACCAAGCACATTATGCTAGACTGATTCATGTTATTCCATTCATGTTCATTATATTTTATTATGCTTCTTGATTTTATGCATTGCTATTTACTGTGGTCTTTTTAAAACAATCACAAAAATAAGGGCAACTGGAAACAGTAGTGCATGAATATTTTCAAATCTTACTCTTTTTATGTAAAGTGCTTCAATTAGAAAACCTCGTGGAAGTTCAAAGCAATGTTTCCTTCCACATGTCTTTTGAAAAAAGAAAGGGTTTTTTTTCCTATTATGACATGGATTTGGATCCTGAAACAACCAATGACATTAATTCAATACAAGTTTGCAGTGTTTCAATGTCTTGGGCAATCAGAGTGGAACAGTTTACCATGTGCATCTGTCTCCTTTAAATACCTATGTATATATTCAGGACCATCATGAATTCATAAAAACACACTCACATGTTCATACTAATTCTTGAAAACTAGAGTCATGATAGTTGTTTCATTATTAATAATAGAAATGATTATCAAAAGCCGGGACAGTCAGCTTTATCCTATAAATCCTTTACAGTTTAGGGGCGTTAAAAATAACTTTATAAATCTTTCGTACTGGACAACTGTAATTCCTATTTTGGTTTGTATCCATACAAAAAGAATATATAAATAAAGCCCAATAGTCATTATTATAATGAAATCGCTCCACAATTATGCTTTTCTCAGCATGAAAACCAAATCAAAATCACAACTAAAAAACATTCTCCAAGATGAATTTCCTCCCTAGGGTAGACTAGGAAAGCAGAAATCCTACCCTTGTTGCATGGTTACAACATGAATAAAGACTATGCTGCAGGGAACAGGTAGCAGCTGTCATTCTGATATATTAGTCTGTAAGAGCAGTGCAAGGCCATGACTGCAATTCTCTTTGAATGTCTGGCTAAGCACTCTCCTTCATGTATTATTAATGTTCATGGGAAGTTAAGGTCCATGCTTAGCACTCATTGTGTCTTTCTCTCCCGCAGCACGCTGGCATTCATCTGAATACCAAAGAAGGTATTTAGGGTTTTTATCTTTATGATATAATAATTTCTATTAAAGAATTGTTTTGTTGGGGGTTTTTTTGAGTCAAGTAAATTCAGGGACTGCAAAACTTTTTTAGAAAAAGCCTTTGGTACAGATACTTACATGAAGAACTGAAATTAAATTATAGCTTCTCCATTAAATATATTTATCATCAATTATTATTTTCAATATTTTTTTCTTTCAAGACTTCTGGTTTGGCATCCTGGGTCATATTGGCATGTCTCAATTTGAGAACTAACCAAGAAACATATGAATTGTTGCTTTCAAAACTTAAAATTTTTAAGTCAATATCTACTTTGCTTAAGAAATTCCACCCATACTGTAAACTATATGTGTTTTACAAGTTTCAGAAGCCCCAAGAAATGTGATATCATATCACACAAAGTGAACTGGGAAAAGTTGTTTTAGCATAATTTTGTGCCATGTTCACTTTTGATATGTCATCACTGACAAATATTGGATACCAATGTATAAAACAGAACTTTTTTTTCACATGTCAAAATATAATACCAAAATAGATCAGAGCAGAAATAGAGTGCACCTTTTTTAAGTCAGTCAGTATATTCAAAGGACATCGAGGATTACAGAACTACATTTAATATATGAAATTACAAAATAAATAAATAAATAAAATAGGTTTGAGAAATTTTGAGGATTGTGCAACCTAATCACATTTTTAAACCTAGGAATATTATATAAGGTAATCAAAACTTGGAAACAAAAATAACAAATGAGAAAAAAAAAATCTCTACATTTCCTTGAAACATTTCTATCCACTGCTATTTCACAGAAGGACCAGTTTCCCAAATGATTTATCTTAATATATGATCTATGGATGCTATATAAATATTATACTGTGTTCACTATGCATAAAAGACTTTTTTAAACATTCAAACCATCTTAGTTGTAAAAAGATTTCAATCCAATTTTATCAAGTAATAAAAGTTTTTACCAAAAAGTTTAGGCAAGTAGGAGTTATGAATTGTGCATATTCTTTTCACTTTATATTAGCATGCCTGATAAACCTCTTTTAAATGTATTTGAGCGGGGTATTACAAAAGTTTTACTTAAACAACTGAGTGAAAAATATTTGTAACAGCTAAATGTTTTGTTAATTTAGTCTAACTAAAGACAAAATGCTTCTGCTTAATTGAGACTTCACTAGATCCTCTGGATTCTCTTTTTCTTCTTAGCCAAAGATGAGCATAAGAAAGTTTACATGCAAAAAGCAATAAGGTACATTGTTTGGGTAAATATGTCTTTTCGATTTCAGCATAAAAATACGCCTACAAAAGAATAAATATTTTGAAAAACAAAATTCACTTTTTTTTTAATCAACTGAGATTTTTCAAAATTTGCCTTTTTGTTTACACAAAT